>RBNI01004718.1:0-13573 GCA_003990745.1 Jimgerdemannia flammicorona | reverse complement strand
TTTTTTTTTTTTTTTTTTTTTTTTTTTTTTTTTTTTTTACAGTCACTTGGACTTCCCTTTATTACTGCAATCTATATTAATAATACAATATTACCCCCATCCCCTCACCCAATACTCCTTGGGTCCCCCTCACTCCCCTCCACTCCTCTCTGTTGGAAGACGACCCAGTCACCCACCACTCAGACCTGCCCTCCACTTTTCCTACATATACACTCCACTAATCCCTATCATTGACCCCCACCAGGTCCCCACCCCCACCACCAGCTATTCAGAATGTCCAAAAGCAGCCATTCCCACCATGCCACCCTATCCCTAATCCCTATCTGCTGACCCTCCTCGAATATATATACCCAATACCCAGCAAGCCCAACCCAAATTACCAGAGCCCAGCCCAGGGTCAGCCATTCATCCCCAACCCCCTCCACTAATCTGTGATGGAGCTCTCCCCATCGCCTCCCTTCCCCTTCCACCAGAGCTTGCAGCCCTAACCTGACTGCTATACAGCACCAAAAAACCCCCAGAATGTCACACTCCTCAAGCCAATATTCAGGCATTTGAATCACTCCCCCTTCCTGTCCAATATCCAAACATTCCTCACACTCATACCAGCCAACTGCCATCAAGTATCCAGACCAAAAGTTCAACATCACATTCTGCCTTAGGAACTATCACCACACCACTCAGAACTTGGGAGAGAGTCACTGCATCACCTGCTTGCTCCAAGTCCAAAGCCCATTTCAGTTCTACCCCTTGCTAATCCCCACCCTCTGCCACGTAATAGACCACAGGTCCCCCCCTAAGCCCTGCAAGCACTCTATACCATCGTCAAGCCAAAAGTCCTCCACCAAAGTGCCACCTAATAGGAGCCTGTCCCATCTCCACATCCCCAGTTCCCAATCTCCCTTGCCTTCATCACCCTGCCATTGCAGACCAATCCTCTGGGCACCATCCACCACTCCCCACCAAAAGCCCTTATACCACATTCTCTCACTCCCATCCAGGGCCACCATTGCAAGCAGATTGCCAGATGCACTACAGGGGGAATACCAGGCCTCCCACACTCTTTGTATGAGTGGTACCCACTCCTGTCCCCTTAGCTCACTCACTCTCTTCAGTCACCATGCTCACAGGCAAAGAAGGTATTTGGAGAAGTCCACCAAGCCCAGTCCACCACTATCTACAGGTAGAGTCAGTACTTCCCATCCTATCTGACTTTGCTACCCAGCCCAGATCCATGTCCTCACCATCTTCAGAAGGCACCTGATCACCCATACTGGGAAGTCCAGATAGTACCCCACATATCACAGCTTCAGCATCCAATACACATTCAGCACCATCACCCTTCCTGCCAAGGAAATGTGCCAACTGCCCTACTACAAAAGCACCTCCCCTCATACTAGGAGTTACTGTTCCCACCAAGTGCAAGGCAGGAGGGACCCATATATGGAGAAGTAGATCCCCAGATAGCAAATGGGTTCTCCTGCTGGCACCACTATCTCAATCATATCACCACTAACTATTCCTCTACCTAACACCATAGTCTCATATTTGTGCCAATTGAGCCTAGCACCAGAGCCCCTCTCATACCATTCCACAGTCTGCTGTAGTTCCTCCACATCTGCCAATAAGCCCAAACCAACTACCATATCATCCACAAAGGCCCCCACCTTCCAATTAATCCCCAGAATGTCTAAACTCCCAATTCGACACCTGATTCTGTCCAATAGGGGTTTCAAGGAAAGAGTATACAAAATGGGTGATAAAGGATCCCCCTGCAGCACCCCATGACCCAGAGGGAAAGCGACACCCCTGTATCCATTGACTACCAAGGCTACCTGACTGTCCTCCAAAAGACTGATTAATGACCTCCTGAACTCTGGTGAAACACCCACCTACTTCAATACTCCATCAAGCCAGATCCTCTGCACTCTATCATATGCCTTCTCCTGATCTAGAAACATCAGTCATCTATCAACCCCAGCAGTCCGAGCCCCTTCAATCACTCCATGGACCCAGGCTGTCCCATCTCAGATCAACCAACTACCAACAAAACCTCTCTGCTCAACTTCCAGTACTTGCTGAGTGATTCCCTGCAGCCTAGCCACCAAAACCTTCATAACTAGCTTGCGATCCATATCAAGGAGTATGATTGGATGCCAGTTCTTCCAATCTTCTCTTTCCCCCTTATCTTTAAAGAGCAAAGAGACCAGCTCTAGATGCTGGCCCCCAATCCAAGTTCCAGACTGAAGAACCTCATCACACATCCCTGTCAACTCCTCCAGTACAATCTCTACCCTGGCCATCTTCTTCCAGAAATCCCAGGAAAGCCCATCCTCTCCTAGTACTATCCCTTTGCTCATTGAAGCCAGGATCTTACTAATCTCCTCTCCTCTCACTCGGTCCCCCAGAGTCTCTAGACCCATCGCTGAGTTCGGGTACCAACCCTCTAACTGCTGTTCAATATTCAAGGCATCTTCACCCCCTTCTTTCTCACTCCATAGGTTCTCCCAGCAGGACCTTAGTAATTCCAGAATCACTGGAGTCCCCACCACCATCTCCCCATCCTCATCCAAGACACCATCTCACTGCTGCTTAGTTTGCCGTGCTTGTAGCATCTGTGATAAAAACCAAGTGAGTCACTCCCCTTCCTCCAACCCTTGTCACCTCAGCCTTGCCACCATCCCCTTCAATTTAGCCTCCTCCTCTAACCTTAGCATCTCCTTAAGTTCTCTGACTTTCTTTTGGATCCTCACAAGGTGCCAGTCTATCACCTTGCCATCTTCTAGCTCTTCAGCCCATCTCTCCAGGAGTGTCGCCAGCCTCTGTGAGGCCCAGTGTACCCTCCACCGCTACTGGGCACTCCTTCCTTTCCCTGCCTCCCTCTAATATCCCTGAGCACATGATTTCAGCCTTCTCCAATGATCTCCTATTGCCAGGCCCTGCTCCCGCCATTGACCAATTTTTCCAATGACCTCCTTCTCCCAGTCAGCCCATAAATCACCATCTTCTAATAAAGAGAAATTGAGCTGCCAATGTCCAGACCCATCCCCACTTCCCCCAAACCTCCCCCCCCCAAGCTGACCCCAGTGATCAGACCATAGGCACCAGACCACTTCCAGTGTAACCCAGACACCCACTCCCCAGCATTCTGCCATCAGTATCCAGTCAATCCTAGAGTCCAGCCCAGCTGCCCAGTAAGTATAAATTCGATGATCCTTCTAGAACTGTCTCTCTGAGTCCACCAGAGAGCTCAACCTCTCCATCTTCATCCAACCATCTAACCCACCACTTTGGCCCTTCATCCCCCTCCCACTGTCAGTCCGGTCCACTACATTATCTCTTACCATGTTGAAATCCCCCCCCATGCAATCGATTGCAACCTCAACTATAATACCAGCCTCTTGCAAATTCCTGATCCAGTTCACCCACTCTCCCTTCTCTGCTGGGCAATAACATGACCCAACCATCAAAGGGCTCCAACCCAGCCTCTTCCACACTCCCCACACCAACTAACTCTCCCAATGTCCAATATTACCAATATCTCCCATCCCCTGCCAAACTAGGATACCTACCCACCCAAACCACACTGCTGCTCTCCCCCACTCCCTTGTCCAATCCTGAAAGTCAATATCTGCCTTGTAATGTACATCCTGCAGTAAGAAAAGATCTACATCCAGCCCCTTGAGCCAGCCAAATATTAACCTTTACCGAGTCGCCCCCCTCAACCCATTTACATTCAAAGAGAATATTCTAGTTATACTGTTCATATTGAATAATGTTTGAATGCAATAGCCCAGCCTAGTATTCCATGCTCATCTCATCCCCAGCCAGATCCAGCTGCTACTCTGCTTCCAAGTCCCCCTCTACTACAGCCTGAGCATCCAATGCCTCCAAGATTTCCTGACATTCCACCCCATCCACCACTTCTATCTCTGCCTGATAGTTCATGCAGACCACTCTCTACTTCTCCAATCCCTTTCTCAATCCCCACAAGTAAGCTGTCCTGTCATTCACAATCACCCGGAGTTCTTCCTCTCTCTGATCATTGACCTGATATTTGACTGATTCCAATAGTACTGCCAGGATATCATTCCTAACCTTCCTCGGCACCTCCTCCCCATGAAGGATTTCCTCCCAATATCTTTCCTCCATAACCTGGAAGTCCTCTCCCTCCAGCTCCTCTGCTGCCACCCCTTCCAAGGTCTTCCACAGCCACTTCTCCTCATCTACTGCCTCTGCCATACCTTGGGTGACCTGACCATCCCCCACCTCTGAGTCCACCAGAGCACTCCTCTACACCAACTCATCCCACTCCTCATCCGGGACATCCATTAGCTCCTCCTCACCCCCTGCCCCCCCTGGGACACTATACTGAAGTTGGACTCTGTCCCTCATCTCTGCATCCGCCTCTACACCCTCCTGCTCCTCCTCCCTTGGTCCAACCTGGGCTCCACCTTGGGCCATCTTGCTTCTCCCTGCCCAGTCACTCATATACAACCCTGTTCTCCTGTCCCCTGTGCTCCCACCAGCCCCACCACCCCCAACTTCACCAGTAGCTCCTTCTGGATTCTCCTCCCTTATATGTATCTTCTCCCAGGTCCCCTTGTCCACCCTGATCCTCTTCCCCTCGACAACTTCCACCACCATCTTTGCTTCATACTCCTGCCATGCTAATCTCCTCCTCTCAACTGCTCCCTCCAGGTCCTCAAGAGCCTCAAGCAGATCCTCCTCCTCTTCCAGTGTCCCCTTCACTCACACGACCTTATACTCTATTGGTCCCCACTTTAGAGTCGCTGGCCAATCCTATGTCTTTCCCATGTTCTCCTTTCTGGCCAGTCTCACCCAGACATCAATATCACCAGTCCTGAGCTTCATTCCTTCCCAGACCTTAAACCCAATGTCCACAATCTCCTCATACTCCTTGACTGCCCCCACAACCAACTCCCTGGCCCTCTCCCTTAACACCATAGGGAGGTCCAACACTGTCAACTGTACTACTTGGGGGTCCCAGCGCATATACCTGGCCATAGGGACCATAACTCTGCCTACTGTCACCCCCTTCACCAAGGCAGCCAGCAATGCTTCCTCTTTCTCAAACCCCACCTTGACCCCTTCTTTCCCCTTCAAAAATTTCACTGCCACTGTCTCCTTCACCTCCTATGCCACCAGCCCCAAGATCATTCTCACAGTTACTACCAAGCCCCTGAAGTATATTATGATAACAAATTCTGATCTTGATTTCTTGAGTAATGGCATCGATACCATGTCTATCACCCCATCTGCCAGGTCCCTGGGCCTCATGCCCACCCTCTGTCCTGATTCATCAACCACCATCACATCTGGATTTTTTTCCAGATTCCCAGTCACAGGTCCATCAGCAGTCACATCACCAGCCCCTACTCTCCCCCCTCCCCCATCTCCAGACACTCCCCTGGGCACACCTCCATGACCCCCAGTAGCAGCCATCAACATTCTCCCCAGGCCCAGCCAATCATCCAGACCCAAGGCCATCCTCCCCATCTTGACCTTATCAGCAAAGGTCAACCTCTTCCCTCCATGCTGCTTCAAGCCACCCCTCCCTCCACCACCAGTGCCTCAGCCAGCCATCGAGGCCCCCAGCATCCCCAAACCATCTCCCCTCCTCTCCACCTGCTGCCAGCCAAAGGCTCCACTGCCCCCCTGGCCAGCATGCTCACCAGTTCAATTGTTGCCATCTATATTGATAGTCATCTATCATCAAAAACATTGGAAAAGTGTTGTCTGAGTCTTGTGTCACCTGAATAGTACTGGTGAAAGATTGATGAACTGTGTAGTCTTGATCCTTCTGGTTGATAAGCAAGACTTGAACTTGTCCTCAAAAGTCTGGGTCAATGATACCAGCACCTATATCTAAATGATGTTTGACACTAAGTCCTGATCATGGTGCAATTCTAGCATAATGTCCTTCAGGGCATCGAACTGCAATTCCAGTAGATATCAGAGTACAGCTCTTGGCTGGAATAGTGACTTGTTTGACTGAGTGTAGGTCAAGACCAATGGCTCCTTCTGTTAGATATTGAGGGACCTGGGCCTTCAGATGAAGCTTTTTGACCTTGAGCTCAAGTTGACTGGTGGTGGGATTGATAGGTGTGTCCTTGGACAACATGGTGACTGGTCTTGAGGATTCACTAGTCTTCCTAGGACATTTGGTTGCAATGTGTCCTGTTTGGTGACAGAAGAAATAGGCTCCAGATTTCTTCAGACAGTCCTTTTCTTCAGGGGTGAGCTTGGTGTTCTTTTTGTTCATGGTGTCTAAGTTCATTGATACTGGGCCAACTATCCTTGGTTGGTTTCTGTAGCAGTTCTTGAAGTGGTTCTTCTTGTAGCATTCTGGTTCGAAGCGGTTGCCAAAGGTGATGATATCAAATCTATCAGCAATTCTCATGGCTTCATCAAGAGTTTTGGGCTCTTCTAGCTTGACCTTGACTTGTGTGTTTCCCTTCAGACCTCAGATATAGCAGTCTATCTTTTCATCCTCAGATACTGCTGGTAGCTCAAGTAGGATTGACAAGAATTGTGCATTATAGCTTTGCACAGACTTGAGTTGCTTGATGTTCGCTAGCTTGTCCCTGGCTAGCTTGGTGATATTAGCAGGCTTGAACTGCTTGTGAAGGGCTCTCTTGAAAGCTTCCCAATCTCTGATTCATATATATGAGTGTACAGATATAACTATAATATAGTTGCACCACCAGATGGCTGCATTTCCTCAGAGAAGTATAGCAGAAAATTGGACTTACATATCATCTTCCATTCTTGTGAGCTCAAAGTATTGATCCAACTGGAAGGTCTATGTATCTGTAGATAGTCCTCCTCAATAGCTGTTGAAGGTATCTAGCTTGAGTGACTTGAAACTGACTAGTACTATAGCAGAATGTGATGTACCCACAGTTTGTATTTTTTGCTGTCCTAGTTGTACTTAAAGTTCTTGAATTTGGTAGACCATAGTATTGATCATATCTTCTATGTTGAGCTATGATTCTCCTGCTTCTTCTGTAGCAGAGAGATCTAGCTGGTAGACTGACTCTTCATGGCTCATTTTGGGTTCGTGTGACTAGTTGTGACTGGTTTCTGAATTTGTGTGAGGTTTCTTAATAAGGCAAGGTATAATGATACTACTGCTACCAAGTGTAATGGCTCTAGTTTCTTTAAGAGGAAGTGGCTAAATCTGGAAGTTCTTATTGGCCTAAAGTAGCTCAAAGAGATACTTAAAAGTTCAAGTATTCTTGAAGGATTTCTGAGAGAAAATATTCTGAGCTTTATTTAGGCAGAGAACAAGGATATTTATATATGATCTAAAAGAAAGATCCAGAAGGATCTTGGAAAGAAAGAGAAATGCCAAGAACTAGGTTCTCAGCAAAGCTGACTAATACTATTCTACAATGTTCCAAAAGGTTCCATGACTAGCTAAGACAAGATGCTTGGTGTCAAGGAAAGACAAGAATGTTCTAGTAGTGTCTGGGCACTGAGAGAAGGTTTCTAAGCAAGTAGAAGGTGATAGAACATAGTAGAATGTTCAAGAAATGACAAGAAAAGACTAACTAAAAGACACAAAAATATACTAAGACTAAATATGACTGTGAAATTGTTACAGATGGCTTTCTTCTAGTTTTAAGTAGTATGGTAGTATATCTTAAGGAGAAATATTATGCTGAACTTTGGTCAGGATATTTGATAGTATGTAGCAGTTTCAAGTATGAGAACTGCTTTAATATAGAGTAGAAGGGGGAGATTGTACAGATGCCTAAACATTGGCTGGAAGAGTACAAGGTTCTTGGTGATTTTTGGAGAGAGATTGAGGGCTATCTGGAAGTGAGGCAGCATGTGGATGGGAGAGGGGGCTGATGGGAGGTTTTGAAGGAGAGATTGGTCAGATGTATTAGTAATGAGTAGCTCACTGTTGGATGGGCATTGGTGATATAGGTAGGGCTGGCTGACCACTGATTGAATATATTTAAGAATGAGAAGAGAATGGTCTTAGGGGGGAAAAGTGGTGAGATGGAAGAGATTGATGGTGGAAATTCTGTCTGACTGGTAGCAGGGGTGGGGTCCTCAAAAGTATCACTATTAGCACCTAATAGAAGCCATTTGTATAGAGAGCAGTAGACAAGTTGCTGTGGTTAATAGTGTGGTTGTTTTTGAGAGAGTAGAGGTTAGGGAGAGAGATTGTATTAGGGTGGGGTAAGGTGAGATAGTTTGGGTTAGAGCTACTGGTGTGGTATGAGAACTATGTTTTTGTTATAAACTTGTTAATAAAGTGAGTCCAAGTAATTATAAAAAAAAAAAAAAAAAAAAGCTTAGAGCTAGTAATAGATGATTTATTATCTAGTGATAATTAAATTATTACTATTGTATATAATAACACCAGTAACAACAATACTCTGTTTGAGAATCTCTATTATCTGCTTGCTCATATACTATTTTGGATATATGTTAAATCTTATCATTCATAATACTCTTGATTCTATTAATGAGCTCAAAAATTTAGTACAATAATAAGTACAACTAGTGAAAGTCTGTAAATCCTCTAGAATTCCCATTTTGAAGCCTCTTTTAGATATTATGATGAGATAGAGTTCTATATATGAAATGTTAGTGCATGCTCTAGAGATTTATAAGATAAGATTTCAAACATATTTATATATATTTTGGATGTAATTTAGAATGTAATTTAAAAGTATTTTAGTGCTAAATAAATTGATATTATATCCAAATAGAGTTTGAATATATTGTATATTATGTATAAGTAACTGAGTGATATATCTAAAGATATATGATAACAATTTGAATTGATTTGCTGATTTCTCAAGCCTTTTGCTAAAGTAATAACTATAATATCAGCTTTGAAGTATCTTATAATAGCAGCTATTATCTCACTATTTAATCAGCTTATAATCACCTCAAAGATATCATTGATATATATCAAACCAGTGAACATTTTAATCAAATATATATGATTTTGAAAGTAATTTTATTTGTGAATTTAGAAACTAATTTAGTAAGTAATTAGGAAGTAATATGTATATATTTCAATTATATTTTTTATTTTTTTATAGATAATACTTATTATCACTGAGAATATATATTCAAACTTTCTAAAATATTACTATAAGATGATATCATTATACAGTATAGTTTTGGTCTTAGATCTATATATATAATATGCATTATTTCTATTGTGAGAAATTTAATTGATGAATAGAAGAATCAGATGAAATGTATCTGAGAAAAGGCATATAAGCCTGTTAATGCTGTCATTATATCCTCAATATTTTATAATACTGATGATTTTATCTACTCAATATATAAGAAGAAACAGCATGTCAATGTGGATGATGAGCTTGAATAGTGGATGTTGTTATTATGTTTTTTGATTAGCTTGGTTGATTTTCACTCATATTTTTCTATTTTAGTTATTTGTTAGAGAATCCAACTGATTCTTATATAGATATACTAAATTGGTGGTAGTGAAATTAGTCAGTATATCCTAATCTTTTACAAATAGCTTATGATTATCTTGCTATTCCAGTGACATCTGTTCCATCTGAATATATATTTTTTATTACTGGTAAGCTGGTAATTGAACATCAAAATAGCTTGTATGTAAATATAATTTATGCATACATGTGTCTGGATTCTTAGTAGTCTTCAGATATTTTTTACTTTCAATTGCTCTGAATATTTTTTTGAATATTATCCAAATATTATCTGAATCATTTTTTCAGGGCAGAGTTTAGAGAGTCAGGTTCAGGGTTGGGTTCAGGGGTCAGGTTCAGGGTCAGGTTCAAGGGTCAGGTTCAGGGTTGGGTTAAGAGTAAATAACAGATCAGGTTAAAGATGAGTGATGTATAATTCTGGGTTGGGTTACAGATGGGTAACATATAATTCCAGGTTGGGTTAAAGATGGGTGACATATAATTTTGGGTTGGGTTAAAGACAGGTGACATATAATTTTGGGTTGGCTGTTTTTCGGTCAGGTTTCAGGTTAATTGGGTCAGGTTTGCAGAGCATATTTGTGATCATATTTCCTATTTGACTTTCTGAGCATTGGAGAGTTGTCAATTTGCCCAAAGGGAATGAATGACCCCTCGAGAAGGTATTGGGAACAACTTCTAAATTACTCCCCAATATATCCCAAATGGCAGCTTAAACCTAGCGGTGGACTCGTGGGTGGATTAGGAAATGTTGTCAGAAGTAAATGGTTGTTGTATTCGATATCTTCGAAAAAAAAAATAGTCACTGAACGAACTAAAGCTCAACTACATCTCATGGAAATCTGTCCCATCGGCTGGCTCGCTGGTGTGTGGATACAGATGTGAGGAAGTCATGTGAGCCTTCATATTTTTGGCCAAGACCCCGAGACACTGCTCTCTCTGCCGCTAATACTCCGAGGTCTTCTTCGATGCCATCCCCCTCGTCTGCATGCTGGTCACGAACTCGCCCACTTTAACCTTCGAGCTGCTTGAAAATTTCCAATAATATATATTTCAGGTTTTCTACATATTTATTCCATTCTCTGGCGCCAATCTCGGAGCTGAACCTTGTGAACTCACTGTTAAAACGCAGTCATACATGTCCAGACAGGTATGACTGCTTTTCCAATGAGTGGCTTAGACCAACGTCTCAACCTTAGAGCATGGAGGCTTATGTCCACCATGTAAGCCTGTTCATGGCCTGCCCTGACAACTCCATATATCCCTCTTTATATTCCTCTACATAGCTGCCCTGTTTCGCTTCCTCTGGATTAGTATTTGCACTTCTTGTTGTTTGTTCTATTAGGCTTATATTGAGGCCATATCCATTTCAAAACACATGCCCTCATGCTCTCACAATTCGAACCCAACTTTTTTATAACCATATCACATGTATGTGTGGCATTTTATTTCTTATTATTCACATTGCTGTATTGAATTATGGATCTAAATTGCGTATATTCCCAACTGTATTTTAATTCCAGGCAGATCATCTATGTGGTAAATTCTGTGCAACATATCCTCCAAGAAAAAATACATCATGATAATCTGAGTATTATCATTTATAAGTCTCCGCCAACCATCATCTAATACTTGGGTACCATCACACCTAACATGATCAGTCAGCATTCACCCGAACACTTGAACAACATTCACCTGAATCTCAATGAAGTGGGAGCACACCAACTACATTCGTCATCTTGTCGAAGGAGGGGGGAGGGGGGGTTCACCTAAGGGGGAGTGGCAGGTAAAGAGGTCTAATATAAGTTAGTGATGCGTTGACCTACCAGAGAAATGCTGTCATTGCAAATCAGGTGAATGAGCAGGTCAATCAAGGCCTCACTGACAAAGGATTCAAAAGCCATAGGTGTCAATGTTGAATGCATGGACTAGACACATTACAAATACATCATCTTTCTGTAATGGCATATTTGGGGTGGCTGGCCTTTGTCTGCAGGGCACGTGTGCTAATTTAAGGTTGTGGAACAATAATCCGCTTTACCATGGTGCGATTCCACGATGCCGATGGCATGAGGCCCTACTAGGGTTTGAGTGGCCTTTCGATAGGATTGCGTAGCACGAGTACTTTAGTTAGCAAAATGGTGTTTAAACAGGCGCAGGTTTTGCTAAAACAGGATAATTCAGTGCATTAAAGCAAGAAAGATCGTAATTATTAGTCCTTTTCGATGCATTACACAGGGAATTCCTTGGATAGTGCTGACGTCATCGGCATCGATTGCATTCTTACTGTTGTAGCTTCAACATTTGTCTTAATTATAAGGAATTCTTTTTTCTGAGACGAATTTATCGGCACAATGGTGCAGTAAGCAGTAATAATAAAACTGCATATATTATAACAGAGCAAATACATGTATACCCATGGGTGTCAACTTAAAACTAAACAGATGAATGCAAAAAACATACAATATTATATATATTCTACAATTTTCATAATTCTACATTATAAATCAAGAGATTTGAGCTCAAGTTCAATTTTCATGCTTTAGAAAGAGTACCAGCATCCCTCTTGCTGCTACCATCCTCTGCAGAGATGCTTAATACAAATAAAGGCATTTATAAGAAAGAGTCGTTGAAGTGAACAAGTAGAAGCATTGCTTTGGAAATGTTAAATATACCTGCTTTTGCTCAGAAATATAATACTCAATTTGCTCCACTTTCATTGTTTGTAGAGATGGTTGTTCTGGCGGCAACAGCCTTTCTGCACTGAGTCGTTATGTTGTGTTGATGATGATATCATTTGTGAGTAAAAGAATGTGTTGAGTTTAAAAAAGAAAAAGAAAAAACCCTACCACAATATCAGTTAACATTGCAGTGCAGCGACATATCCGACAGAATCGAGGTGTCGTCACAGCAGGATTCCTCCTCTAGTTTTGTAGTATGAAAATCATGTAAGAGATTAGCACGCATACACATACAACTCAACTCGCACCTGGTCCACCATTTTCGAAACCTTACCAACCTTCTCCATCCCATTCTGACATCTTAGCTCAGTGCAGTACATTCATATTCTACCACCACAGGCATTCGTCATGACAGGGTTTCTCTGGTGTTTTCATAGTAAGACAATCACATAATAGATTAGTATGCACATTCATACATCTCAACATGAGTAAATAACACATGAACTCTCGCATGCGGCCCACCCTATTCGGAACTCAACCCACCTTCTTTGTTCTGTTCTGATCCAGAGAGACTCGTCGTGGCAGGGTATCACCAGTTTTTCGTAGTACAACAATCACATAATAGATTAGCATGCATGTTCATACAACTCAATGCAAGGAAATAACACATGAACTCTCGAGCCCGGCCCACAATATTCGACCTGAACTCACCTTCTTCATTCCATTCTGACCCAGAGGCACTCGTCATCGGGTTTCTCCGATGTTTTCATAGTAAGACAATCACATAAGCGATTAGCATGCATATTCATAAAACTCCGTGACAAAATAACATATGAACTCTCGCACCTGGCCCACCCTTTTCGGAACTCAACCCACCTTCTTCGTTTCATTCTGACCAATAGGTGCTTGATATAGTAGGGTCTCTCCGGTGATTTCATAGGAAGACAATGACATAAGAGATTAGTATGTATGTTTATATCAGAGTTTCATAGTAAAATATTTATAAAAGATAAGCACATATAAAGGACAGAGTTTGCCATGTTCGCACAAAATTGATATAAAAAGGTATCCGCGCCTGGTCACACCTTTGAACTTAGTCATTTTCAGATAGGCGAGGCAAAGGCCCAAATGCTATCACTGTTGACGTTGGGAGAAATGTAGACCAAATGCAGTATCTGGTACAAGAAAAATGTAAACCAAATGCAGTATCTGGTGCAAGAAAGCGCGCTCAAGTATCTTCTGCATCCCACAATGGCATCAAATCACTCACAATTCTTCTAATTAATTTTATAAATGGCAATCTTGTTGTCTCTTCCAAAAACTCAATTCGATCTACTAGGAAAGTCCTTATCTGTCTCTGCTTTGGTGAAAATCCTGGACCCAACAATACCTCATATCTTACCTGATTGAACTTACCAAGTC
>RBNI01004717.1:0-13574 GCA_003990745.1 Jimgerdemannia flammicorona | reverse complement strand
AAAAAAAAAAAAAAAGATATAATGATACCACTGCTATCAAGTATAACAGTTCTAGTTTTTTTTAAGAAGAAGTGACTAAGACTAGTAGTTCTGATGGGTCTAAAGTAGCTTGAAGAGATATTTATAAGTTTAAGTATTTTCAAAGAAATTCTGGAAGAAAATATTCTGAGCTTTATTTAAGTAGAGAATAAGGATATTTATATAAGATCTAAAAGAAAAATCTGGAAGGATCTTAGAAAAGAAGAGAAAAGCTAAGAAATAGATTCTTGATAAAAATAATTAATAGAATTCTATAATATTCCAAAAGATTCTATAACTAGCTAAGATAAGATACTTGGTGCTAAGAAAGACAAGAATGTTCTAGTAATATCTTAATGCTAAGAGAAGATTTCTAGATATTTAGAAGGTATTGGAATATAGTAGAATATTCAAGAAAAGATAAGAAAAGACTAGAGAAAAGATATAAAAAAGTACTAAGACTAAGATATGATTGTAAAATTATTACAATAGTATATATTTTTAGAGAATTGTATTATAGCTGCTTAGTACTAGTATTCTAAAACTAAACTAATGTTTTATTAAATTTTATATTTTAATCATTTTAAATATAAATAATATATATATTATTATTATTATACTTTATTAGAGCTCTATATCAGGAATATTCTGAATATTAAATTTATTTTATTTAAGATTAATATAACTATAAAAGGAAATTTTCAATTCAGTTTTATAATATTATTGTTAAAAGATATTTATTTAATGGTAGACTAATATATAGTTGATATAAATGTCTGAAATATTATATGGTTATTTATTGATCATTATTTTATTTCTCTATATAATTTATTCTCTTTTTTTTTTTTTCTTTTATAGTCTTTGGACTTTGCTATTTATTAATAGTCTATCAAAGATAAGTACAGTACTCCATCCCACTACCCAATCCCTCTAGGGGGGCCTCCTCTCATACCTTCACACTTGAATATTACCTTACTACTCACTACTACAACCCTCTCCCCACTCTATCTATAAATTTTCTCTACTAAACAATACTGACAACCTCTCTACAGACTCCATCTCAGCCACCAATTTGTCAAGACATCTACCACCAACCCTTCTCATCTCATCAGCTACTCTTACAAACTCAAATGCCTTTCTTTCTCAAAAACAAACAACCAGTATCCAGCCAGCCTCATCTATATAGCTAAAACCCAACTAACTGTAAGCTACTTATTTCCAACCCTCCCTACCAATCTATCTCTCAGATCCTCCTATTGACCTCTCTCACTATCTCCTCTCCTTATAATATTCAATCTATTCCTAACTGCTAACCAAAAGTCTCCAAGTACCTCACACTCTCCTAGCCAATGTTCTGATATTTATATAAACCTCTCTTCCTATCCTATATTATAATACTCCTCACAATCAAAGTTTCCCTCCTCTACAAGATGGCCTGAACAAAAGTTGAGCATGATATTCCTCCTCAGTATATACCACTAAACCACCCAGAACTTAGATAGCAGCTATCACTATATCTCTGCACTCTAGGCCCAAACTCTATTCCAGTCCCACCTCTCTCCAATATCTGCTATCTGTCAGCCACTAGACCACATATCCTGTCCTAACCCTCTCTGGTACTTAACTTTATTACCAATATTGAAGTCAATCAGGAGAGTACCCCCCAATAATACTCAATCCTATCTCTACATCACAGGGCCCCATGGTATCTCTCCTTCAGCCTCCTATCAGTAAAGATCAATACAGTGTACCTCATAAACTACTCTCTACCAGAAGCTCTTATACTGTATATACCCACTATTCTGAAGCCCAACCAAGGACAGTAGATCTCCTATAGAGCCCTTTGGCAAGAACCTTATCTCCCAGACCTTTTTTATCAGAGAAACCCAGCTACCACCCCTTAGTTCCATAGCTCTCTTCAGTCACTAAGCTCTCAGACAATATAGTCTCTTCAGAAAGTCAACCAGTCCAAGACCTCCTCTAGCCACCAGCAATGATAAGATTTTCCAGCTAATCTGACTCTATCTCTCAGTCCAGATCCAACCTTTGGCTAGTTTCACCACTCAGACCAGAAAGTCTAGATGATATGCTAAATACTATAGCTTCAGTAGTCAGTAGATATTAAAAATTGAAACATGATCTGCCAAAGAGATGTAGTGACCTCTCTAGCTCTGCAGGGCTTCTCCCTAAATAGCTACCCACTGCTCCCACTAAGGTCTTGATAGGACTGACCCATAGACTGAAAGATAGATGCCCAAGTACTGCACAGTATCTCTAGTAGGGACAATTGTTCCAATGATATCTCTTTCTACCAGATCATTGCCCAATACTATTATTTCACACTTGTATCAGTTGAGTTTAGTCCCAGAGTATACCTTATACTACTTTACCATTTTCTAGAGTTCTTTGATATCAGTGATTGATCTCAGGCCAACTACTATATCATCTGCAAAGGCTCCAACTTTCTATATAATTTCAAATACTAAGAGACTCACTATCTTTTGCCAAATCCTATCCATCAATGGCTTCAAGAATAGAGCATACAAAATAAAAGACAGTGAGTCCCTCTGAGGAATACCTCTACTCAGAGGAAATACTATCCCCTGATGACTATTGCATATGAGTATTGCTCTACTCCCTTCCAGTAGGCTGATCATTGCTACTTGGAACTACTGAGAGACTCTAATTTTATCTAGTATCTTTACTAACCAGACTTATCTGATATGGTCATATACCTTCTCCTGATCCAGGAAGACCAATCTCCCATCCAGCCTACAGGCTCAAGCCCTTTTAATAATGCTGTGAACCTAAGCTATACCATCTCTAATGAGCCAGCCCTCTACAAAACCTCATTGCTCCTCACCCAAAACTTGCTGGGCCACCTTCTGCAGCCTTGCAATCACTATCTTAGTGACCAACTTTCTGTCTATATCCAGAAGCATGATGGGTTACCAGTTCTTTCAGTTCTCTCTTCTGCTCTTTTTTTTTTTATTTTACAGACTCAGAGTTCTGTGGATTTTCATTAGAAGAGAACTTAGACTATATAGACCAAAACTCTCCCCCACTACCCATCAAGCACCACTCCTTCATTAAACCTAGGCTAGTTATTGTCCAGTGGCTCAACCTGCCAGGTGCAGCAGGGCCTAAAGTAATCTGTACCTCATTCTATGTACCATGCTCTTCCTACTACCAGGGAGAACTCAACTATATACCAATGACCAAAAGTATATATCTAAAATCTCAATATATATACAAGACCATACCTGAGCTGAATAGAATAGCCCCTGCTACTCTAAGAAGAATAATAGGCAAAGAAAAAACCCTCATCAAAGTACATTATAGTAGATAGGACCTGGTTCTCCCAGATGAGGTGAGTAAAGAACTTATATATGAGGTGAGAGAAGACCCCCAATATCCCACTACTCAAATCTATGAGCTTCAATTACATTGCTATATCAGCTCTTGGTTCTAGTTGAGTATAGCTAAGATACCTAAAATGGATAGTCACAGGCCCCCTGACCCCCCCCAATGACTGGGGCCCAACTCTATGAATCACCAGAAGAAGCCATGAGTGACACCTATCACCTAACTACTCTACATCAATCAAAAGACCCCACCAAAGCAGTACCCACCTCAGCTCCAATAACTGCCCCCAGCCTGGTATCCTACTGGTTCACTATTATTACCCTTCCTCTTATCTGTGATAGCCATCTTCCCTCCCATCCCAATATCACCTAAAAAACAGTCACCTATGCTAGAACTGTACTTGCCAGAAAGCTCACTAAAGCCAGAGGGCCCCACCATAGGTACTGAGAAATCTATACTGAACACTTGATGCCCAAGGTTAGCTGACTCTCTACATAATTCATAACATACTGAGATGATACCTTATTAGTAATAGCAAAAGAAAGAAAGTACCACACCAAAATAAGTATATCCCAGATGTAGCCAAAGGTATCAGAAACTATGAAAAAGTAGAGAAGACACTGATCTGATACTGATAAAGGGGCAACTTATCACTATTGCCTCTCTCTCACTATCCTGCAATAGGTCTAATAAACCAACCTGAGATAGAGGAGATATTAGTTGTGGAAAGTGGACTCAGAAAGTTGCCTACCAAACCATTGTGACTAGTAAGGTAGCAGAGAAAGAGGCTGGTCCTCCCTCCTGCCTATATCCTTATACAACAGTGCCACCAGCCTCAGATCCTACTCTTCCACCCACTTCTCTGACTGTAATACTAAGTCACAAAGTACCATCATCTCTCCCAGCACTCCAGGGACTCTCACTATCTTCTTCCAGAAGTCCCAGAGCAGACCATCCTCTCCTAGTACTATGTCCAGCATAGTTATAGCTAGTGCTCCCAAAATGAATATTTGAATCAATTCAAAGTAGTATTTGAATTGAATTGATTCAATTCGATTTGAACATTATTTTGATTTTCAAATTAGGACACAAACATTTTCCTCAATAACTCCATGAGTTTTCATCTAATTTTAATGAAACTAGTAGTATCATTAGAATACCCTCTATAATGACTTTTCAATGACACCAAAGTCACTGAAATTAGATAAAAACTTATAGAGTTATTGAGGAAAATATTTGTATTCTAATTTGGAAATAAAAATAATATTCAAATTAAATCAAATCAATTTGATTTGAATACTATATATATCTAATTTGAATTGATTTGAATATTCGTTTTAGAAGCACTAGTTATAGCAAGAACATGGCAAATCTCCTCTTCTGTACTGGTATCACCAAGCTGCTAAGCCTATCTACTTATAGTGGGTACCAATCCTCCAAAGTATATTCAATGGTGGCAGCATTGGCCCCACCCTCCTCCTCACTCCACAAACCACTCCAACTCTCCTTCAGTGAGTCTAGAATATCTTGAGGACTATGTATCAGCAGACCATCAGAATCTAGTACCCCCTTCCACCTCTGCCTCACTCTCCTCACCCAAAGGATCCTTGAGAGGTACTTAGAGAGTCTCTCTCCCTCCTCTAGCCCCTGCCAGTATAGCTATGCAGCCAAACTTTACACCCATGTCTCCTCCTCCTCCCTCAATACTTATTGTAACTCAGTGATCTCTAACTTGACTCATAATAACCTTTAGTCCTCCACCCCCTCCAGGGTTAAAAGATCTGCCCAATTTTTCTAAAGCCAGACCAATCTAGCAGAAGCCCAGATTACCTTCCTCCTCCTCTGTTTTTCTGCCACTCTGCTAGCCTTATTCCAATAAACCCTAGTAGCCTCCTTCAACCTTATCTATCAAACACCAACTGGGGCACCCTCATGGACTCAATTCTCCACTTTTTGCTAAATGTTCTTGACTCAATTATCTCATAATACCTTCTCAGCTAATAAAGAGAAATTGAGATACTAATATCCAGACCCATCTTTACTTCCACCAAACTGCCCATACTCTAACAAGCCCCAATAGTCTGACTATAGATACCACTCAATCTTTAGGAACTTCCAGACATCTAGACTCTAGTAGTTGGCTGTCAGTACTCAATCAATTCTAGTCCCCAGACTACTTATCTAAATGGATATAGACTATAGACTCTTCTATATCCCCATATTACTCATCTAGCATCCACTAAGGAACTAAGTCACTCTACCTCCTCTCAACCCACTGTAACAATTTCACAGTCATATTTAGTCTTAGTACATTTTTGCATCTTTTAGTTAGTCTTTTCTTATCATTTCTTAAATATTCTACTATGTTCTACTACCTTCTGCTTGCTTAGAAACCTTTTCTCAGCACCCAGACATCACTAGAATATTCTTATCTTTCCTTGATACCAAGTATCTTGTCTTAGCTAGTGATAGAACCTTTCAGAACATTGTAGAATAGTATTAGTCAGCTTTGCCAAGAACCTATTTCTTAGCATTTCTCTTTTTTTCCAAGATTCTTCTAGATCTTTCTTTCAGATCATATATAAATATCCTTATTCTCTAAATAAAGCTGAGAATATTTTCTCTCAGAAATCTTTCAAGAATACTTGAACCTTTAGGTATCTCTTTGAGCTACTTTAGGCCAACTAGAACTTCTATATTTAGCTGCTTCCTCTTAAAGAAACTAGAACTGTTACACTTGGTAGCAGTGGTGTCATTACACCTTGCCTTATTAAGAAACCTCACACAAATTCAGAAACCAGTCACAAATAATCATACAAATCTGAAATGAGCTGTGAAGAGTCAGTCTATCAGCCAGACCCCTCTACTACAGAAGAAGTAGGAGGACAGCAACTCAGCATAGAGGACATGATCAATACTATGGCCCACCAAATCTAAGAACTTCAAGCACAACTAGAACAGCAGAAAACACAAACTGTGAGTATATCACATTCTGCTGTAGTACTAGTTAGTTTCAAGCCACTCAAGCCAGATACCTTCAACAGTCATCAAGGAGGACTATCTACAGATGCATGGACCTTCCAGTTGGACCAATACTTTGAGCTCACAAGAATGGAAGATGACATGCAAGTCCAATTTGCCACCACACTCCTCTGAAGAAATACAGCTATCTAGTAGCATAATTATATCATAGTTACCTCTGTATACTCATATGCACAAATCAGAGACTGGAAAGCCTTTAAGAGAGCCCTTCACAAGTAGTTTAAGCCTGCTAATGCTACCAAACTAGCCAGAGATAAGCTAGCAAACATCAAGTAACTCAAGTCTGTGCAAAGCTACAATGCACAATTTCTGTCAATCCTACTTGAGCTATTAGCAATATCTGAGGATGAAAAGATAGACCACTATGTCTGAGGCCTAAAGGGAAACACATGAGTCAAGGTTGAGCTAGAAGAGTCCAAAAACCTTAATGAAGCTATGAGAATTATTGATAGATTTGATGTTATTACCTTTGGTAACTGCTTCAAACCAGAATACCACAAGAACCAACCAAGGACAGTTGGCCTGACACTAATGGACCTAGACACTATGAACAAAAAGAACACCAAGCTCACTTCTGAAGAAAAGGACTACCTGAAGAAATCTGGTATCTGTTTTTTCTATCACCAAATAGGACATATTGCAACCAAATATCCTAGGAAGAATAGCAAACACTCAAGACCAGTCACCATGTTGTTCAAGGACACATCTGTCAACCCCACTACCAGTCAACCTGAGCTCAAGGTCAAGAAGCTTCATCTGAAGGCCCAGACCCCTCAATATTAAACAGAAGGATCCATTGGTCTTGACCTACACTCAGTCAAACAAGTCACTATTTTAGCCAAGAGCCAAACTCTGGTACCTACTAGAATTGCAGTTCAATATCCTGAAGGATATTATACCAGAATTGCACTATGATCAGGACTCAGTATCAAACATTATTTAGATATAGGTGCTGGTGTCATTGACCCAGACTTTCAAGAATAAGTTCAAGTTCTACTTATCAACCAGAAGGATCAAAACTATATAGTTAAGAAAAGAGACTGAGTCATGCAAATGATCCTAGAAAAAGCCAGTCAACTTAAGATTATAGAAGTCCAAGAACTCTCTGAAACCAAATAAGATCAAAAAGGTTTTGGCAGCACTAATCAAGCAATAAGTCTTAGTGAAAATTGAGCTCAAGCTATACTTATTTTCAAAGACCTAGTCAAAGGAAAAGAAGTTCAAGTACTCATAGACAGCAGAGCTGCAGGGAACTTCATCAATCAGAACCTCATTGAAAGCCTCAAGATCCTTACTAAGCCTGCATCCAAGAACAATAGTATAGTCACTGCAGATGATACTCTGTACCCATCAAGTTAATTTGCTGCCAAACTACCCATTAAGATCCAGAAATATTGAGAATGAGTAAACTTCGAGGTTGTACCACTAGGAGATTATGACCTGATCTTAGGAAAACCCTGGCTTACAAAATACAACCCAGACATTGATTGGTATAAGAATGAAGTCACCCTACTTCAAGATAGAGCCAATATCACTATCAAGACAGACAAGACCACAAGCAAGACCCAGATTACAACACTGTCAGCTATACAGTATAAGAGAGCACTCAAGAAGGTAATGTATGCCTTTATTATAATGGTCCATCTCAAGAAACAAGACAAGAGACTATTAGTCAATGAAAGTGTCAAGTTATTGCTAGAAGAATTCAAGGATATTTTTCCAGATAAGCTACCTGGTCTACTGCCTATACAAGAAGTTGATCATAAAATTGAACTGATCCCAGGAGCTGTACTACCTAAGAAACACATGTACCACATATTGCTACTCGAAATTGAAGCAGTCAAGAAGGAACTAGAAGAACTACTTGTATGAGGAGCTATCTAGCCAAATAAATCTCCTTATGGCTCACCAGTCTTATTTGTCAAGAAGAAGGATAGTACCCTGTAAATGTGTATAGACTACTATACACTCAACAAACTCACTGTCAAGAACTACTATCCACTACCCTTGATTGACCAAATCTTTGATGCTCTCAAGAATGCCAAGTACTTCACCAAGTTAGACCTCATGTTAGGATACCACCAGATTTGAATCAAGCCAGAAGATATTCCCAAGACTGCATTCATGACCCCCTTTAGACTCTACAAATTCCTGGTCTTAGCATTTGGTCTTACTAATATACCTGCCACATTCCAGACTCTGATGAACAAAATATTCAAGAACCAACTATTTATTTTCCTGTTGGTACATCTTGATGACATCCTAATCTTTAGTGCAACTAAAGAAGAATACCTCAAACACATTTGAATAGTCCTGGAGATTCTGTGAAAACACAAGTTTTATGCCAAGCTTAAGAAGTACAAATTCTTCAAAGAACAAGTTGAATATCTTGGCCACATTTGTCTCTGCACAAGGAATTCAAGTAGACCCATACAAGATAGAAGTAATTAAAGAATAACCCATTCCATCAAACCTCACAGAACTTTGATTCTTCCTTGATCTAGCTGGCTACTACTGCCACTTTGTCAGAAACTTCTCTGGTATTGCTGAGCCACTGATTAATCTCATGAGAAAGGCCCCACACTCAGATTACTATATACCCTATACCTTGGACCTCTTCTGTTAACAAGCCTTTCAAGAACTCAAGAACTGCCTGACCTATGCTCCAGTTCTACATAATGCAGATCAAGGCCTAAAATTCATAGTTACTACTAATATGTCAAATTTTGCCATTAGAGCAGTTCTGTCACAAGATGATGGTAAAGGACATCATTCTATTACTTTTGAGTCCTGCAAGTTGGCCTCAACAGAACAAAAGCTAGCTACTCACGAGAAGGAACTACTGACAATAATACATGTACTAGACTACTGATGATGCTATCTAGAAGGTATTGAGTTTGATATCATCACTGATCATCAATCTCTCAAGTATATCAACACCCAATCTACCCTGTCATGTCTACAAGCCAAGTGGAGCCTCAAGCTTCAAACCTTCAACCTGACAATCATCTACAAGTCTGGCAAGATACTTGTAGTATCAGATGCCTTATCAAGACACCCAGACCTTGCTACAATTATACAGATCATCTTGGCATTAGAATTTCTAGACCAAATCAGGCAAACTTACAAAGAAGATATAGTTGCCATTAGAGTTTTCTTGAATGAGCTCAAGGATATATATACTGTCAAGAACAACCTGATCTATTATTAAGATCAAGTCTACCTACCTGAAAATATGAACCTATACTATAAGGTTTACAAAAATACCATAACTCCCCTCTTATTGATCACCTGAAATTGAGAAGACTGTCAAGAACATTCAACACCACTACTATTGGCCAAGTATGGTCAATGAAATTAAGAACTATATTGCCAGCTATGATCTATGTCAGCACAACAAGTCTACCAATCAAGCACCAGCCAGTTTGCTACAACTACTGCCAATTCCTACTAAGAAATTCAAGCAAGTTACCATAGACTTTATAACTCAACTACTATAAACTCAATCTGGTGCTAATGCTATTATCATATTTATTGACCACCTGACCAAGACTATGGTTACTGAACCAACCACTACCAATACTACTACACCCAAGATTGCAAGAATCTTCTTCAAGTCCATCTTCTATCACTATGGTCTACCATAAGTAATTGTCAGTGATCGTGACCCCAAGTTCACCAGTCACTTCTGGCAAACTCTCTTTAAGACCCTGGAAACTCAATTGGCTATGTCTACTGCCTTTTACCCACAAACTGATGGACAAACCAAGTGTATGAACAGAACCCTAGAACAAATGCTTAGAAACTATATTTCTTATGAGCAAGATGATTGAGACTACTATCTGACTTATATGGAGTTTATATACAACAATGCTGTCTAATCATCTACTGGTCTTTTCCCTTTCCAGTTACTCCATAGTCAAGATCCCAAGATCTCTGCAAGTCTATTTCCTTTCAAGAAAAACAGTCAAATACAAGTTCCAACTACCAAGAACCTTACAGATAAAATGGATAAACTACTCAAGATTGCTACCATAAACCTCCAGAAGGCTCAATAGCATCAAGCCAAGTATGCAGATAAGAAATGCTGTAATATCACTTATACTATTAGAGACCAAGTCCTACTGTCTACCAAGAATCTCAAGATATAATCTCAAGTCAACTGCCCTTTGAACAAGTTTCAACTCAAGTATATTGAACCTTTCAAGATCACTGAACAAGTCTCTATATCTTCCTACCACCTCAAGCTACCTGAAACCATGAGAGTACACCCAGTCTTTCATGTATCATACCTCAAGACCTGGAACCAGTCACTGCTCTACTCTGGTTGAATTTCTAAGCCTTCTGCCCCTATGATTATTGAAGACCATATCAAGTATAAAGCTGAGAAAATTCTTAACAAACAAATCCACTACCACTGTTCTGAATACCTAGTCAAGTGGATGGGTTACCCTGAATATAATACTACCTGGGAACTACTGGTCAACCTCAAGAACTTTCAAGATCTAGTTCAAGACTTTGAGATAAAATACATTACCCAATCCCTATAGTGACTTCCTTGAATTGTCGACAACTTATGGCAAAGACCAGTGCCTTATGTATCAGAAGTTTACTTTGGGACCCCAGAACCAGCAGAACATTTAATAAATAAGAAGTCTACTGAAATGAAGCTACTAGCTGGGTTTGAACCCCTCTCAGTTGATTAGTCTGGTAATAAGTCCTCTGCCCTATATAAGGATGACTAATTCCCACTAATATGTTGATATAAGTTTGAGAAATTTTGATTAAGTATATCTAGTCTTGTGTTACCTAAGAACTCAATGAGGATATTAGTTCTTAAGGAGAGAGAGATATAACAATTTCACAGTCATATTTAGTCTTAGTATATTTTCACATCTTTTAGTTAGTTTTTTCTTATTATTTCTTGAACATTCTACTATGTTCTGCCACCTTCTACTTGCTTAGAAATCTTCTCTCAGTACCCAGACACTACTAGATCATTCTTGTCTTTCCTTGGTACCAAGTATCTTGTCTTAGCTAGTTATAGAACCTTTCGGAACATTGTAGAATAGTATTAATCAGCTTTGCTGAGAACCTATTTCTTGGTATTTCTCTTTCTTTTCAAGATCCTTCCAGATCTTTCTTTCAGATCATATATAAATATCCTTATTCTCTACCTAAATAAAGCTGAGAATATTTTCTCCTAGAAATCCTTCAAGAACACTTGAACCTTTAAGTATCTCTTTGAGCTACTTTAGGCCAACTAGACCTTTCAGATTTAGCTACTTTCTCTTAAAGAAACTAGAACTATTACAGCCACTTCTGCTCTCTGCATTTCTCCCCCCATCTGTTCTATCCAACTATACCAAGCAAACCATATTAAAGTCCCCTCCAAGTACCTCCACTCTTGCCTCTGCAAGTACTCCACTATCTAAAAGACTATCAATCCACTCTACATACTCACTCCTGACTACAGGACAGTAGTAAGATCCAACCACAATTGACTCCTATCTAGGCTGATACTACTCTCTCTAAACTATATAATCCCCAGTTTCTGCTTTCACATATTTCCCCTCACTCTTTCTGCACCAGTAGCCCAACCTTGCCATTTCAGACTACTGCTCCACCCTATTCTCTCATCTACTTCTATTGATCAAGATCCTCCTCACATTGCATATTCTGTAGAAGAAAGAGATCAGCCTCTAATCCTCTTAACCAAGTAAAAATGTTATGTCACCTCCTAGAACCCTGTAGGTCATTTATATTCAATAAAAAAATATTAGTTATACTGTTCATAATGAATAATATTGAAATAGATACAATCTCTTCACAACTCCATGTTCACTTCCTCTCTAGTCAAGTCTAATCTATATTCAGCAGTAGTCTCTACTCTCTCAACTAGCTTAGCTTCCAGTCTACCCAAAAGCTTATCCATTGCTATATCATTCTTCAACTCTATCTCCTCTTAGTACTCCAAACAAGCTCCTTGCCAAATTTTCAATCTATGCCTCTGTTCTTATCAGAAGACTGCATACTCCCTAGTGGCCACTACTATCTCTGCCTCCCTTATAATATCTACCTCATAACTCTCCTCATCCAAATACACTACTAGCATCTCTTTTGCCAGGGCCTCCACAACACTATCTCTCTGTAGAATTCTCATCCAGTGCTCCTCACTGATAACTCCCAAGTCTATATCTCCCAACTTCTCAGCTATTAAGTTGTTTATTATCCAGTACAGCCACTATAAGTTCTCAATATTCTTGCCCCCCAGTATCACTGGTTGGCCAGCCCCAAGTATTACAGTATCTGCTCTAGTATTTGCAGACTCATCCCACTCCTTCTCAGGAATATCCACCAACTCTTCCTTCCCAACCTCAATCACCTGCCTCCTATTTGCCATCTCAGGTACTTCAAATTGAATGTGACAAGTCCCCAATATCTCCACATCCTCACCAGCCATTGGCCAGACATCCTGAGCCTTTCTTCCTATGTCCTCACTCTTCTCCTATACCTCTAGTATGCCAATTATTGTAGAGAGTTTAATCTTGCACCTTCTGGCTCCAACCCTTAGCCTTAGTACTCCTCCCCTCCTCCTCACTTACTCAGACACTCTCCTGAGTATCTTTAGTAGCCTTATTCAAACTGGATGATATCTTCTCCTTCTCCTTCAAGCTAACCAGCAGCTCTCTCTGCCTCTTATACCCTTGAGCCCTCTTCCACTGCCCCTTCTCTACCCAAATATGCTTCCCATCTACTACCTCTAAGTGAGTTGAGTCTATATAAGCCTTCTATGCCTTAGCCTGCCACTCCACCACCCCACTGAGCTCCTCCAGTACCTCTACCAAATCCTTCTCCTCCTCTATACTCTTCTTCACTCTCATTATCTTGTAGATAAATATCCCCCACATCAGCACTGAGGGCTAGTCCCTCAATTACCCCATAGCCTCCTTTTCAGCCAGCCAGAGCCTAACATCTACATCTCCTATTCTGAAAGAAGTCCCCTCTTAGATCTGGAAATCAATATCAACTATCTCACTATACTCAGCTATGGTCTCCTCCACCCTCTTCCTCATCTTGACCCTCATCACCATGGATACTCGCTTTATCAACAGCTGGACTACTCTGGAGTCCCATCTCTTTTTTTT
>RBNI01004716.1:0-13575 GCA_003990745.1 Jimgerdemannia flammicorona | reverse complement strand
CCAAGATCATCAAATTTAGATGATTATTCATCAAGTTATTGATGTAAACATTTAATTGTCTAATTTGGAAATCAAAACAATGCCGATTCGAATCCGATTCGAATCCGATTCGAATCTGATTCGAATCCATCCGGATGGGATTCGAATCCCATCC
This sequence comes from Jimgerdemannia flammicorona, assembly GCA_003990745.1. Classification (NCBI taxonomy): domain Eukaryota; kingdom Fungi; phylum Mucoromycota; class Endogonomycetes; order Endogonales; family Endogonaceae; genus Jimgerdemannia; species Jimgerdemannia flammicorona. Next base: position 13,421 of record RBNI01004716.1, on the reverse strand, counting down.
GAGTTGATCCGGATGGGATTCGAATCCATCCGAATCCCATCCGGATTGACTCGTTCGGAGCACTAGTTCTGAGTTTTAAATAATATCAAATACTTTATAGAAATCTTACAGGTATTCTTTGAATGTCTCAGAGTAGATGATTATATTATCTATATATACTAGTATATTTCTTCTAATGAGATCTCAGTAGATATAGTTTATTATTTACTAGAATAAGGCTGATACATTGCAGAGTCCAAATAATATTTAAAGATATTTATACTATTCTCATTTAGTAATAAAGGCTGTCTTATAGATATATATTATTCTTGGTAATAGATATTACTTAGAATCCTTAAAACTGATCAGTAGTGATCATATACTTGGCTTTTTTTAAAGATATTGAGAAGGTCATCAATTCCTGACAATGGGTAGATATTTTCTATAGTAACTTTGTTAAGTTTTCTAAAGTCTACAACTAGTCTCTATTCTTCTTTTTTTGATACTATAATTACTAGTAAAGCCCAGAGGCTTGATGAGAATCTGATAACTTTATTTTATAGTATTTCATCTATATGTTGTTGTTCAAACTTGATCAAGTAGTATGGTATTTGGTAGGAATATTGTTGGATTGATTTTATATCTTCTATATATATTATATGTTCTCTATATTGATATGATAGAAAGTTATTATATGTGGTGGTAAATATATCTTTATATTCTTCTATCAACTTCTATATTTGTTATTACTGATCCTTGGTTAGAGTTGTCTTAATGTCAATAGCTTTGATTGCTGAGTCTTTCTCTCTAATACTATCAGTCTCACTGGAGAGAACTTACTATTTCTCAAAAATTCAAAGACTTCTTCCTTTCAGTAGTTCAAAATATCTCAATATTATTCCTTTGAGGATTGTTACTACTTTGAAGTCTAGGTTTTGAATAAGAATATAAATTAGTAATATCTGATCTAGTGCTTCTAAATAAATTGAATCAATTTAAATCAAATTGAATTGAGAGTTATTTAAATCACATTGAATGGAGTTTTTTCAATTCAAATCAAGTTCAAATCAAATCAAATTCAAATCAAATTGAGGGTTCAACAAATCTTGAATTGAATTAGACCTTTTATTTGATTTAATTTATTGAGAGCACTATTCTGGTCATAGATTCATTCTTCAGTCAGAAAGAGGTAATACTTTTTTTGGAGTTCTATTGATGGCTTAAATATTAAATTATTGGTATCCACTGGTAGGTATATATCAAGGATTCTTTATTGATATGATTGAAGGAGAATATTTTCTCTTACTTAAATAGAATAATAGATAAATGATTTTATTTAGTAGAACTGAGCTACTATTGCTAAGTAGACTTTAATAAGTAGTGGTTGAGGAGTTCTATTAGTACTTCCAAAACCTCCTTGTTCTCTCTTAGTACTGTCTAGTTGATTCATCTCTTAAATAATAGGCTGTAATATCTTGATAAATAGAATTTGACAGATAACTTTCAAGGGGTTGAAGATTTAATAGTTTCTACTATTATTATAAATAATGATCTTCAGAGGACCTCAATAATTCTAATCAATAATTCCTCCTTCTATTGTAATTTCTTTGACTACTAGAGATAATCTTGATACTAGTTGTCTATAGTGTCTAGATAGTATAGTAAGTGCAATTTAAAGGTTAAAGATCCTAGTAATCTTAAGATAAAGTATTATCTGATAGAGAAGATAGAGGTCATATCCTACTGATCCTTCTGTTTACATAAGAGGAGGTTGTGTCTAAGGTGATAGTAGTTTGACTTGGATAATTAGCTAGATCTTAAGGAATGAAGCCTCAGTAATTGCTATTGTAGAGGAGAATTCTATATATTTTGGCTTAAAGAATGACTAATGTATTATAGTCTTTGGGTTCTTTATATAGTTAAATCTAGTTTTTCTAAGTAGATCTAAGGCTTCTATAAAGGTGAAGGTGAGATTAACTCTTTGTTTATCTTAGTGTAGCCAGCAGTACTAATGAATAATAGTAAGAATTTCTAATAGTAGATCTCAGATAAAGATCTTGTTATTGGCTTTGCAGTCTCCTTCATAGTTGATCTCTTTGCATTTCTAACAGACTCAACAGATTCAAGATTCTTGCAAGGTAGAATCCTTCCTCTTAACTTAGCTCTTATAGATATCTTCACTGAGGTAGATACTTCAATACTTATATCAGTAGCAGGTAAAGGTCTTTCCACAATTACAATATTCTTGCTTGACAAATTCCTCATTCTGCTGTTTGATTTCCTTACTTATTGAGTACCTCTTTCAATATTTGTCATAAGTAGATAAAGTAATCTAAAAGGCTTGGATAATGATATAGATACTATTGTTATTACCTTTAATTGTGAGGGTCTCCAAAGGTTAGTGAGAGAGAATCTTCTGTTCTTTTTTGTAGATCTTCTTAAAAGCCTTTAGAGTGAGTGGTAGTATTCATCTAAGAACCAGGACTCATTTTAACTCATATTTATCTTTAATTACTAGTATTGAGACTCTTTTGAGATCAAGGATTCAGTAGTTACTACAATCATCTCTTGATAAGTAGAAATGGTTATAGTGTTCACATATACGTATCTAGGCAAAAGGTTTACATAATTCAGTTTTTCTTCAGAGGTAAGAGTGGTTATATAGATGGTCCTATAAATTTAAGTATTACTTCTTCACTTATAGTCTAATCAATGCTTTCTTCCAGACTTTCAGTATTAATAACTCTAACAAAAAGATCTTTTTGACTACTTTCAGAGTCTCTAGAGATATTGATATCACTTCTTAGTTTTTGCTTTACTTTTATTCTCTATAGTAATAAGTATATCTCTATATCCTTACTATTCTATCTTAGAGGCCTGACTTGCTTTCCTTGATCCTTTTGATTCAATTTATATCTTGTACTTTTATCCATATAAGATAAAGACTAGAAGTTGTTTTTTGATATCTACATTGACTCCAACTCAGTATAATTAGTTAGTTCTCAAAATCAGATTATAGAAGATTGCTGGGGTTATAATAGCTTAAAGTATATTGAGGCAGATCTTTTCAACTTAAATAGATATATCTCTGACTAGTCTAAGAGAGATATGTAGATACTAATCTATCTGCCATAATAACTCTTGCTTTAGTTTCTTCATCAATTCTCCATTCAATCCTTTCTAACATTTACTGAGTGATGATATAAACTACTGCTCTAGTATTAATAAGAATTCTGGAATTTTTACTATATACTTTTCTATTAGCTAGTCTTGTAAATTGATATTTTTGATACTGGTATTTATAAACTATATAAATAGTGCTAGACTCCAGTATGTGTAGTTCTTGGATAGAGATTCTCTTAGTATCTTTATTAGCTTTCTTGAGAAATTTTTATCTAATTTTTGGTACATTCTTATAGACTTATTCAAATGTGAGGCCTATATTCTAGATATAGAGATATTTTCAAAGTAATGCTGCTTCATAGAGCTTACAACTTCTTTAATGTCTAGGTCTCTTAGAGTAAATTCTCTCATTTCTATTGAGCATTTTATCAGCTGAAGATTCTATACTCATGTATTCTTCTTCTTTAAGATCAGATAGAGAGATACTTCTTGATACTCTTAATAAACTAGCTCCTGGTTTGAGGGTATCTCTTCTGGCTCTCTTGTCCTTCTCTAGAGGAGTATCTGAGAAGAAATGGCTATATCTCAGATATTTGTCTATAGATATGGTTACTGGTAATAGTAGTGGAAGCAGGGTCCTTAGAGATCTTCCTTATCCTCTGGTCTGTACAGATACTGCATCTCAGATTACCTTAGAGGGAAAGACTTTGTAGTATAGATAGATATCATCTTGGTCATGAAGCCAGACAGCTTATTCTTCCATTTTTTGAGTCTCTTCATCTACTTGAATGAGGTTGATATTTCTGTTATTAGATGAAGTTTATTTCTTTAGATAAAACCTCTAAATATGATCTTGATTTCTATAGTTAAAGCAAGTTAAAGTATAGAAACCTATTACTGATAAATCTGTAGTTGTAACTAATAATGTCTAAGTAGAACTCCTGTTATCTTATTACTGATAGTCTGGTCTATTATCTTAATAATAATCTTGTTATCTTTCCTCTTAATTCTTTAACTGAGCAATTGCAATGGTCAGGTCTTTCATTTATTTGGTAAGCATTATTATAGGGTCTTCTTAAATTTTTAGTAGAGACTGCTATTGTTGCTTATACTGAGTTAGAATTGAGGATAGAGGTCTGGTCTCATAGTTGGCCAACTAGACTCTCAAGTAGATATTCTCTTATTCTGAAATCATTTCATAAGTTCTTGAGATTTTAACTTGAGCTAGTTCTTGATATTCTTGTACTTATTAGAGTAATCTATAGTCTACTTCCCAACATCCTTGTACTCTAGCAACTTGTTGCTCAATACTATGATAGCTCATCTTAATAACTTATCTTTAAAGCTCTGGAAATATTCCATTGAGGAAGATGGTTGAGGCCAGGACTAGTTGAACTATAGGTTGCAAGTTTATCTTAATTATTTGGGCTTGAATCTAATAATAGAAGCTTTTTGGAGTTTACTAGCAGCTTGGCTCATATAGATCAAAGCTTTTTATACTTCCTATTGGTGCTCAAGTTCATTGAACTAAGTGCAGAGCCAGATCTTATAGATATTATATCTATCTATATAGATTCTGTTTACTTAAAGATTATTGACTTATTCTACTCTATGGATATTTTCTCCAACTTACTTTGCTTGGTTGTACTTCTATAGGGTAGAGTCTTTAGGAATAATTCTATAATTCTGAGCTTTCTCTGAGTATTCCACTGCTTGGCTACTACTTGTACTTTAATTTCTCTAAGGAATTTCTTGACATCTTCACTATCTATATCATAGAACTTCTGAAGATAGCTTATATCTGATTCATCTTTACTGTCTGAGTCTGGTTCTGAGATAGAATTTCTTAATGATACTTGGGATAGAGATAGTAGAGATATCTGATGAACTAGTAGTACTAATAAGAGATAGTATCTTGATGAGGGTATAGAGAGTCTAGTCCTTCTGATTAAAGCTGGGGTAGAGGTTCTTAATAATGGTAATTCTCTAATTAAGTAATAGTAATCACTAAATGCTGAAGTACTGAGAGAGCTAGAACTTCTTATTTCTTGAGGACAGTATTGAGATATAAAGGATTAGAGTACTGAGATTCTGGTAATTAGAATAGAACTAATATAGCTAATGTTCAGTTTATCTACCTCTTGCTATTGTGAAGTAGTGGGGTTTTGTTCATCTTACTAAGAGTCTATATTATTGTCTGAATAGTAATAGAGGTTGAATTTGTCCCTTAGATGGTCTGATTGAATTTTCTAATCATTGTCTTTCTCTTATTCTGAAAGATAGAGATAATAGTCTTCTTCTTCTTTAGATGTTTCAAAATATGCTTGATTTAGTAGTATAGCTCAGGTGATAATAGTAGTAATATAGTTACTTCTGTCTAAATCTCTTCTGTAGATTAGAGTCTGATATTCTTCAAGGAAGTTTTCTTCTTATTCTAGACCTTGGGTCTAAATGGGCTTAGGTTATCCTCTGAGTTATCTTCTTTTTTTTTGAGGTTAAACTATAATCTATATCACTTCTTCTGATTTAGTTCTCTGACTATTAGTTCTAAATAGAGTGAGTGTAACAATTTCATGGTCATATTTAGTCTTAGTATATTTTTTGCATCTTTTAGTTAGCCTTTTCTTGTCATTTCTTGAATATTCTACTATGTTCCAGCACTTTCTACTTATTTAGAAACCTTCTCTTGACACCCAGATACCACTAGAACATTCTTATCTTTCCTTAGTACCAAGTATCTTATCTCAGTCAGTCATGGAACCTTTCAGAACATTGTAGAATAGTATTAGTCAGCTTTGCTGAGAACTTATTTCTTGGCATTTCTCTTTCTTTCTAAGATCCTTCTGAATCTTTCTTTCAGATCATATATAAATATCCTTGTTCTCTACCTGAATAAAGCTCAGAATATTTTCTCCCAAAAATCCTTCAAGAATACTTAAACCTTTAAGTATCTCTTCGAGCTACTTTAGGTCAATCAGAACTTCCAGATTTAGCTACTTCCTCTTAGAAACTAGAACTATTATACTTGGTAGCAGCAGTGTCATTATACCTTGCCTTATTAAGAAACCTCACACAAATTCAGAAACCAGTCACAACTAGTCACACAAACCCAAAATGAGCCATAAAGAGTCAGTCTACCAGCCAGACCCCTCTGCTACAGAAGAAGTAGGAGGATTGCAACTCAACATAGAAGATATGATTAATGCCATAGCCCACCAAATTCAAGAACTTCAAGTACAACTAGAACACCAGAAAACACAAACTACAGGAACATCACATTCTGCCATAGTATTAGTTAGTTTTCAAGCCACTCAAGTCAGATATCTTCAATGGCCATCGAGGAGAACTATCTATAGATGCATAGACCTTCCAATTGGATCAATACTTTGAGCTTACAAGAATGGAAGATAACATACAAGTCCAATTTGCTGCCACACTTCTCTGAGGAAATGCAGCTATTTGGTGGTACAATTATATCATGATTACATCTATATACTTATACACATGAATCAGAGATTGAAAAGCTTTCAAGAGAGCTCTTCACAAGCAGTTCAAGCCTGCTAATACCACCAAGCTAGCTAGGGACAAGCTAGCAAATGTCAAGCAACTCAAGTCTGTGCAAAGCTATAATGCACAATTTATATTAATTCTACTTGAGCTACCAGTGATATCTAAGGATGAAAAGATAGACTGCTATGTCTGAGGCCTGAAGAGAAACACACAAGTCAAGGTTGAGCTAGAAGAGCCCAAAACTCTTAATGAAGCTATGAGAATCGCTGATAGATTTGATATCATCACCTTTAGCAACTACTTTAAACCAGAATGCTACAAAAAGAACTACTTTGAGAACCACCACAGAAACCAACCAAGGACAGTTAGCCTGGCACCAATGGACTTAGACACTATGAATAAAAAGAACACCAAGCTTACTCCTGAAGAAAAAGATCACCTAAAGAAATCCAGAGCTTGTTTTTTCTATCACCAAACAGGACACATTGCAACCAAATGTCCTAAGAAGACTAGTAAACCCTCAAGATTAGTTACCATGTTGTCCAAGGATATACCTGTCAATCCCACTACCAGTCAACTTGAGCTCAAGGTCAAGAAGCTTTATCTGAAGGCCCAGGTCTCTTAATATCAAACAGAAGAAGCCATTGATCTTGACCTATACTTAGTCAAACAAGTTACTATTCTAGCCAAGAACTGTACTCTGGTGCCTACTAGAATTGCAGTCCAATGTCCTGAAGGACATTATACTAGAAATACACCATGATCAGGACTTAGTATCAAATATAATTTAGATGTAGGCACTGGTATCATTGACCCAGACTTTTGAGAATAAGTTCAAGTCTTGCTTATCAACCAGAAGGATCAAGACTACACAGTTAAAGAAGGAGACCAAGTCATGCAAATGATCCTGGAAAAAACCAGTCAACTCAAGATTACAGAAGTCCAAGAACTCTCTGAAACTAAATGAGATCAAAAGGATTTTGGTAGCACTGATCAAGCAGTAAGTTTTAGTGAAAATCAAGCTCAAGCTATGCTCATTTTCAAAGGTCTAGTCAAAGGAAAAGAAGTTCAAGTACTTATAGACAGCAGAGCTGTAGAGAACTTTATCAATCAGAATCTCATCGAAAACCTCAAGATCCTTACCAAGCCTATACCCAAGAAAAATAGTATAGTTACTGCAGATAGTACTCTGTACTCCATTGAGTCAATTGCTGCCAAACTGCCCATCAAGATTCAGAAATATTGAGAACAAGTAGACTTCGAGGTTGTACTACTAGAAGATCATAATCTGATCTTAAGAAAACCCTGGCTTATAAAATACAATCCAGATATTGATTGGTACAAGAATGAAGTCACTTTACTTCAAGATGGAGCCAACATTATAATCAAGACAGACAAGATCACAAGTAAGACCCAGATTGCAATACTTTCAGCTATATAGTACAAGAAAGTACTCAAGAAGACAATATATGCCTTTATTGTAATGATCTGCTCTAAGAAACAAGACAAGATTCTATTAGTTAATGAAAACATTAAGCTATTGCTAGAAGAATTCAAGGATGTCTTTCCAGACAAGCTACCTAACCTATCACCTACACAAGAAGTTGATCATGAAATTGAACTGACCCCAGAAGCTGTACCACCTAAGAAACACATGTACCATATGTCACCACTCAAAATTGAAGTAGTCATGAAGGAACTAGAAGAACTACTTATACAAGGAGTTATCCAGCCAAGCAAATCTCCTTATGGCTCACCAGTCTTATTTATCAAGAAGAAGGATGGTACTCTGTGAATATGCATAGACTATTGTGCACTCAACAAACTCACTGTCAAGAACCACTATCCATTACCCTTGATTGATCAAATCTTTGATGCTTTCAAGAATGCCAAGTACTTCACCAAGTTAGATCTCATATCAGGATACCACTAGATCTAAATCAAGCTAGAAGACATCTCCAAGACTGCATTCATGACCCCCTTTGGACTTTATAAATTCCTGGTCTTAGCATTTGGTCTCACCAATGTACCTATCACATTTCAGACTCTGATAAATAAGATATTCAAGAACTAACTATTTATTTTCCTATTGGTATATCTTGACAACATCCTGATCTTTAGTATAACTAAAGAAGAATATCTCAAATATATTTAAATAGTCCTGGAGATCCTGTGAAAACACAAGCTTTATTCTAAGCTCAAGAAGTATGAATTCTTCAAGAAACAAGTTGAATATCTTGGCCACATTATCTCTATACAAGGAATTCAAGTAGACCTATATAAGATAGAAGTAATTGAAGAATGGTCTATTCTATCAAATCTTACAGAACTCTAATTCTTCCTTGGTTGAGCTGGCTATTACTACCACTTTGTCAGAAACTTCTCTGGCATTGCTGAGCCACTGACTAACCTCATGAGAAAGGCCCCACACTCAGATCACTATATACCCTACATCTGAGATCTCTTCTGTCAACAAGCCTTTCAAGAACTCAAGAACTATCTGACCCATGCCCCAGTTCTGCATAATGCAGATCAAGGCCTAAAATTTATGATCACCACTGATACATCAAATTTTGCCATTGGAGCAGTTCTGTCATAAGATGATGACAAAGAATATTGCTCTATTGCTTTTAAGTTCTGCAAGCTAGCTCCAGCTGAATAAAAGCTAACTACTCACAAAAAGGAACTACTAGCAATAATATATGCACTAGACCACTGGCAATACTATCTAGAAGGTATTGAGTTTGATGTCATTACTAATCATCAATCTCTCAAGTACATTAATACCTAATCTACTCTGTCATGTCTATAAGTCAAGTAGAGCCTCAAGCTTCAAACCTTCAATCTGACGATCATCTACAAGCCCAGTAAGACACTTCTAGTACCAGATGTCTTATCAAGGTACCCAGACTTTGTCATAATCATGTAAGTTACCTTAGTATCAGAATTCCTAGATCAAATCAGACAAGCTTACAAAGAAGACATAGTTATCACTAGAGTTTTCTTGAATGAACTCAAGGATACATATACTGTCAAGAACAATCTGATCTATTATCAAGACCAAGTCTACCTATCTGAAAACATAAATCTATGCTACAAGATTTTACAAGAACACCATGACTCCCCTTTTGCCAGTCATCTGGGAATTGAGAAGACTGTCAAGAACATCCAACACCACTACTATTGGCCAAATATGGTCAAGGAAATCAAGAACTATATTGCCAGCCATGATCTATATCAGTACAACAAGTCTATCAACCAAGCATCTGCTAGTTTGCTATATATAATCACTGCCAATTCCTACTAAGAATTTCAAGTAAGTCACTATGGACTTTGTAACTTAACTATCATAAACTCAATCTGGTGCTGATGCTATCATTGTATTTGTTGACCACCTGACTAAGACTATGGTTACTGAACCAATCACTATCAATACTACTGTGCCTAAGATTGCAAGAATCTTCTTTAAGTCCATCTTCTATCACTATGGTCTATCATGAGTAATTAATAGCAATCATAACCCCAAGTTTACCAGCTACTTCTGGCAAACTCTCTTCAAGACTCTGGGAACTCAATTGGCTATGCCTACTGCCTTTTACCTACAAACTGATGGACAAATTGAGTACATGAACATAACTCTAGAACAAATGCTTAGAAACTATGTTTCTTATAAGCAAGATAATTGGGACATCTATCTGACTTATATAGAGTTTGCATACAACAATACTGTCCAATCATCTACTGGTCTTTTCTCTTTCTGGTTACTCTATGGTCAAGATCCTGAGACCTCTGCAAGTCTATTCTCTTTCAAGAAAACCAGTCATATACAAGTCTCAACTGCCAAGAACCTTATGGACAAAATGGATAAACTACTCAAGATTGCTACCATGAACCTTCAGAAGGCTCAATAGCATCAAGCTAAGTATGCTGAAAAGAAATGCCATGATATCACTTATACTGTTAGAGATTAAGTCCTATTGTCTACTGAGAATCTCAAGATATAATCTCAAGTCAACCATCCTTTAAACAAGTTCCAACCCAAGTATATTGGACCTTTCAAGATCACAGAACAAGTCTCCACATCCTCCTACCACCTCAAGCTACCTGAAACCATAAGGGTATACTCAGTCTTTCATGTGTTATACCTCAAGACCTAGAACTAGTTACCACTCTACCCTGGTTAAATTCCTAAGCCTTCTGCTCCTATGATTATTAAAGACTATATTGAGCATGAAGCTGAGAAAATTCTTAACAAATGAATCTGCTACTGTTATCCTGAATACTTAGTTAAGTGGATGGGTTATCTTGAATATAATGCTACCTGAGAACCACTGGTCAACCTCAAGAACTCTCAAGACCTAGTTCAAGACTTCAAGGCAAAACACATTACTCAATCCCTATAGTGACTTCCTTAGATTATCAATGATCTATAGCAATGATCAATGTCTTATGTATCAGAAGTTTACTTTAGGACCCCGAAACCAGCAAAATATTTAATAAATAAGAAGTCTACCGAAATGAAGCTATTAGCTGAGTTCAAACCTCTTCCAGTTGGTTAGTCTGATAATAGGCCCTCTACACTATATAAGGATGGCCAATTCCCACCAATGTGCTGATTCAAGTTTGAGAAATTTTGGTTAAGTATATCTAGCCTTGTATTACCTAAAAACTCAATAAGAATATTGATTCTTAAGAAGAGAGAGATGTAATAATTTTACAGTCATATTTAGTCTTAGTATATTTTTCATGTCTTTTAGTCAGCCTTTTCTTATCATTTCTTGAATATTTTACTATGTTTCGACACCTTCTACTTGCTTAGAAACCTTCTCTCGATGCCCAGACATCACTAAAACATTCTTATCTTTCCTTGATACTAAGTATCTTATTTCAGCCAGTTATAGAACCTTTCAGAACATTATAGAATAATATTAGTCAGCTTTACTGAGAACTTATTTCTTAGCATTTCTCTTTCTTTCCAAGATCCTTCTGGATCTTTCTTTCAGATTATATATAAATATTCTTGTTCTCTACCTGAATAAAGCTCAGAATATTTTCTCTCAGAAATCCTTCAAGAATACTTGAACCTTTAAGTATCTCTTCAAGCTACTTTAGGCCAATTAGAACTTCCAGATTTAGCTACTTCCTCTTAAAGAAACTAGAACCATTACAGTGAGAGCTATCCTGATAATAGTGTGAGCTTCTTTTTCTAAAGTAGACTATTGTAGGTGCTAGTCTTACTACTGGCTAGGTTCTCCTGAATTCTCTACTATAGATAACCATTGAATTCTTGAGCCAAATAGTTAAATCTTTAGAAAACTTTCTCAGTTTAGCTTCTAAAATATAGTATGTGATTTATATGTCTTATTTACTAATATGTATAGCTTAATGTACTACTGATTATTTATACTATATTTTATTTGTGGTTGATATTTTATACTTTTTCTCTTAATACTTCTTTTATATCTTGAGGGATTTCTCCTTTAGTTTAGAGGATAGGATTATCTGACTAGTAGTAATATACTACTAAAGTCATCATGAGTCATTATGAGTTCAGATATAGATCATCTTATAATTAAGATGAGTCATGATTAGGTCATAATTTGCAACTAGTAACTTGTGAAGTCAAGACAGTCTTCTGAATTCTGATATCACTGATTTCAAAGATATTATCACAATATAATTAAATATATCTTATTTTAATTATTTTTAAGTTAAATAATAATATTAAATATAAAGCTAAAAAAACAATTAATTTAAATATTAATTTAATTAAGTTAAGAAATTATAACAATTTGCTAAAAAGTGATAATTTATATTATTTATTAGAACAACTTAAAATTAAGATATTAGATTATAATATATATATTTTTTTTAATTTTAGTAAACTTTTAACTTTAATTAAATCTTTAAAACTAGCTTTAGATTAAAATTTATTATATTAATTTATGATAAGATTATAATATATAATATAATTTATTTTAATCAACCAAAATTCAAAGTCAAATAAATTAAATTAACCACTTTATTAAAAGCACTCGCCACAGCATAGATTGAGTAATACAGCATAGATTGAATTCTGAGCTTGATAGAGAGACATCAAAGACACTTGCACCATACCCCCGCCTATGCACCTCTCCACCTCTCCACCTCTCCTCCAGCAATCTCTCCCAGAAGCGCAGTGTTCGGACACAGCCTCCGCTGGTGGTATAAAGCGAATACAACACGTTCTCCGAAAACTTCATATTCCCAGCAGCCGTGCGTGCACGGGGTGGACACGTTCGCGCTTGCAATCGATTAAGGAAGTGCAGGGTTCGGGAGGGTGACCAAGATGGTGTGCATGCAGCCACGCGGACGATGCGCGGAATAAATTGCAACGGCCGATGATTGGGAGCCGAGATGTTTATATATATATAACCATATATATTCATGCCGACGCGGACACGGGATGAAAGGTGACACGAAATACGATAACGTAACCACGCTATATGTGGCTTGGATTTGCCGTGTGACCGTGTTTTATCTTGTCTCCTCGTTTTCGCGCTCCCAATTCAACGTCAAACACCAAATACAAGACACTACCAACCCGTAAAGACCCGCGCGTCGTTCTGTAACACTAAATCTCCACCCATACTATCACATTTTAACCACGTTTACGCCTTCCTTTTTTTTCTCTCAGTTCCGATAGCCGAGAATTAGGCAATGTATGATTCAGTTACGTAATGGAACTTGGGCAATACATACGTCACGTCCATGACAGGATTCTTGGGCAAAAAGTTTTTTTTTTTTTTTTTTTTTTTTTTTTTTTTTTT
>RBNI01004715.1:0-13576 GCA_003990745.1 Jimgerdemannia flammicorona | reverse complement strand
CCCCCCCCCCAAATAGCCACCCACTACTTCCACCAAGGTTTTGGTAGGACTGACCCATATATCAAAAGATTGATGCCCAAGTACCTCACAGCCTCTCCAGCAGAGACAATTGTTCCATTGACATCTCCTTCCACCAGGCCATTGTCCAACACCATCATTTCTTACTTATGTTAGTTGAGTTTAGCCCCAGAGTGTGTCTTATACCACTCTACAGTTTCCTGGAGTTCCTCAATATCAGTAATCAATCCTAGGCCAACTACTATATTATCTACAAAGATTCCAACTTTTCACACAATTCCAAATACTGAGAGCTCCACTATCTTCTACTGAATCCTGTCCATCAATAGCTTCAAGGATAGAGTATACAAAATAGAAGACAGTGGGTCCCTCTGGAGAACATCTCTACTCAGAGGAAATACCACCCCTCAATATCCATTACATATGAGTACTACTCTACTCTCTTCCAGTAGGCTGATCATTGCCACTCAGAACTGCTGAGAGATACCAATCCTATCCAGCACCTTCACCAACCTGATCTACTAAATATAGTCATATATCTTCTCCTGATCCAAGAAGACCAATCTCCCATCCAGTCTACAGGCTTGAGCCCCTTCAATAATATCATGCACCCAAGCCATGTCATCTCTAATAAGCCAGCCCTCTACAAAACCTCACTACTTATCACCCAAGACTTGCTGGGCCACCTTCTGCAGTCTTGCTACCACTACCTTGGTACCAACTTTCTATCTATGTCTAGCAGCATGATAGGCTGCCAGTTCTTCCAGTTATCCCTCCTACTCTTGTTCTTATAAAGCAGCACCACCAACCCAGATCCTGCTCACCCACCCACCTTCCTGACTATAGTATCAAGTCACAAATCGCTATTATCTCTCCCAGCACTCCCAGGACTCTCACTATCTTCCAAAAGTCCCAGAGCAGACCATCCTCTCCTGGTGCCATGCCCAGCATAGTCACAGCAAGAACCTGTGAATCTCCTCCTCCTGTACTAGCATCATCAAACTGCCCAGCCTATCTACTTGCAGTGGGTGCCAATTCTTCAAAGTGTGTTCAATGGTGACAGTATCAGCCCCACCCTCCTCCTCACTCTACAAACTATTCCATCTCTCCTTCAATAAGCCTAGAATATCTTGTAGACCATGCACCAGCAGACCATTAGAATCTAGTATCCCCTCTCATCTCTGCCTCACTCTTCTTGCCCAAAGGATCCTTGAAGGTAATTAGAGGACCTCTCCCTCTCCTCCAGTCTCTACCAGTGTAACTGTGCAACCAAACTCTACACCTGTATCTCCTCCTTCTCCCTCAACATCTGTTATAACTCTGCAATCTCCAGCTTAATCTCCAGTCCTCCACCCCCTCCAGGGCCAAAAGACCTGCCCAATTCTCCAAAAGCCTAGCTAATTTAACAGAAGCCCAGATCACCCTCTTCCTCCTCTGCCTTCTTGCCACCTTATCAGTCTCACTCTAGTAAGCCCTAGCAGCCTCCTTCAATCTTACCCATTGGACACTAACTGGAGTACCCTCCTATATCCAACTCTCTACTCTCTGCTGAATGTCCTCAGCCCACTTGTCCCACAACACCTTCTCAGCTAATAAAGAGGAATTGAGGTACCAATATCCAGATCCATCTCTACTTCCCCCAAAATGACCCTGTCCCAACAGCTCTCAATGATTGGACCACAGATATCACTTAGCTTCCAGTGACTTCCAAACATCCAAACTCTAGTAGTCCACAATCAGGACTTAGTCAATTCTTGTTCCCAGGCCATTTGTCCAGTATATGTATACCCTCCTATCTCTTCAGAACTGCTGTCAGCATCCACCAGAGAGCTCAGTCTTTCCACTTCCTCCTATGTCTCCAGACCCCTACTCCTACCCTCAGCCCCCTACTCTCTGTCAGTCCTATCTACCAGCACATCCTAGACTATATTAAAGTTCTCTCCAAGAATGTCTACTCCAGCCTCTATGAGGGCCCCACTCTTCTGAAGTCTCTTCAACCATTCCACTTGCTCACCCTGCACAGCAGGGTAGTAGCAGGAATCTACTGTAACCAACTCCCAATCTGGTTGAATCAACTCTCCCCAAACTAGCCTGTCTCCCCAGCTCCTCATATCTTGTATCTCCCCTCTGCCTCTCTGGACCAGGATCCCAACCTTGCTCTTCCAAACAGTCTCACCTTCCCACTCCTTTGTCTATTTCTGTCAATCTATATCTTCTTTATATCTAATATCCTATAAAAGAAAGAGATTAGTCTCCAATCTCTTCAGCCAAGTAAAAATGTTCTAAAATTGAACTGATCTCTATAGCCCATTCACATTTAAAGTAAAAATATTTGTTGTACTATTTATAAGAAGTTATGTTAAAAGTCAAACACATTCTTTACAACTCCTCATTTATCTCCTTCTGTAACAAGTCTAAGTCACATTCAATAACCACCTCCTCTTCTTCAACCCTCTTTACCTCCAATCCAACCAGTAGTTTAGCTAGCTCCCCATTCTTCTTTTCCTCAAAGTCCTCATAATACTCCAAGCAGGCCTTCTGTCAGAGCTGTAATTCATATCTCTCCACCCACCAGAGGGCAACCTGCTCACTAGCAGCAACTGCCAGCTCTGCTTCTCTTGCCTTATTGATCTCATATTCTTCCTCTTCCAAGAAAACTGCAAGTACCTCCACCTTCAGGGCCTCCACCACTTCATCTTTATACAGGATCCACACCCAATAATCATCACTAAGCACCCTCAGGTCCACTTCTCCCAACTCTTCAGCTGCCAAGTTATTCATCATCCAGCATATCTATTGTAGGTTTCCCACCTCCTTTCCACCTAGAGTCACTGGTCTCCCTTCTCCCAGCATTGAGGTATCAGTCCCCACACTTGCAGTCTCATCCCACTCCTCCTCTGAGACATCCACCAGTTCATCCTCACCAGCTACCACTATCTGTCCCCCTTTTGCCACCTCAGAAACTCCAAAGTATACTTGCTGGGCATCTTCCTGGCCTCCTCCAGACCCTCCTCTATATTCCCTCTGTCTATACTGACTCAAACACTCACTTTGGCTCCCCCAGTATCCTTAATTCCACCAGCAACCCTCTTTGCCTTTTTCTCTAGATTTTCTAGCAACTCTTTCAGTCTCTTGCAACCTTAGGACCTCTCCCATAGCTTCTTATCAATGCAGACATGCTTTCCATCCACTATCTCCAAATGTATTGACTCTATATATGTCTTCCAAGCCTTCACCCTCTGCTCTACTATACTATATAGCTCTTTCAGTACCTTCAACAAATCCTCTTCTACCTCCTTGCTCTTCTTTACCCTCATCACCTTATACAAGAAGGCCTCTCACATTATCACTAAAGACCAATCTCAAATCTTCTTAATAGCCTCTCTCCTAGTTAACTAAATCTGGACATCAACATTCCTAGTCCTAAATGAGGTCTCTTCTCAGACCCAAAACCCAACATTGACCACCTCTCTATACTTGGCCATGACTTCCTCAACTCTCCTCCTCATCTCTACAGTAGTCACCATGGGTACTCTATTCACCAGAAGTTGCACTACTCTGGGGTCCCACCTCAAGCAGTGTGCTATCAGGATACATATCTCAAAGCCCATCTCTACTCCTTCCAATCTCCTCAGGAACTTCATAGATGCTACACCAGCCACCTACTTAGCAATCAGCCCCAATACCATTTTTACCATCACTACTAAGCCCCAGAAGCACAAAGTAACTGCAAACTCTGAGATTGATTACTTGAGTAATAGGGTAACTACTAGGCCCATTATACCATCTACTGGATCTCCTATCTATCTGGGCCCCATCCTCTCAGTCCCACCATCAGCAGGCACATCTGGATTTTTTTTCAGATTGTCAGTCACCACCCTATCAGCAGTTATACCCCCAACTACTATATTACCAGCCCTTCTACTCAGCACTCCCAAGAGAGCCTCTCCTGGCCCCCTAGCAGCAGCCTTTCTCTTGTCACCCTGCAATAGTATATGCATTAGTCTGTAAATATCCATATATATAAGGTTGAGGATCCCCGATATGTGCTTTAATTATTCCTCAAATAGTTGCCAGAATGCTCTGTTTTCTGCATATATCTTGTAAAAGTTATCCTTCAAATATATATATATCAGTAATCTATTCACTGGTTCACTTTGGATCATCCTTCTGAGGCTTAATTTGCTGATATGTTCTAAGTGTTGATGCCACATATTAGATACATTGGATGTAGTTATTATAAATATAGAGGTTTTGCTATTTCTATTCAATATGCTATTTATTATACATATAAAGATTATAATATTTCAAGGCTATCATTAGCTCATTGTCATTCAAATCATATATAGTTGTACTCTTTGAGTATATATATCTCTTTGTTACTATGAGATATCATCTTATCTATTGAAAAGAGGTTTTACTGATTTCTGATATATATAGTATATCTAGAAAGGTGTCAGTAAGTTCTACAATATTACTATAGAGATATATCTCCTTATTTCCTTTTCCTTAAGCATAAAAGATATTATTATCTCCTGGTTTGATAGATACAGAGTGTTCAAAAGGTACATATATAGAGACCTATTCTCTGTGTACTATTATATATTATATGGCTCCAGAATCTATATGCTAGACATTATTATTATCAGCTATATTTGCAGTGCATTCATTAGATATATAGCTAGGTGTACTGCTTACCCTGTTGGTGTTTTTGATACTGGTAGTGCTGATGTTATTACTACTTTTCATCAGCCCAAAAGTGTTTTACTGACCAGAATTTAAAGATGATAGATTGGTAAAGAAACTGCTTATAGATATAAATCTCATACTAGCAGAACTAGTAGTAGAAATATGGTCATCTATATATATTGCTTTTTTGAAAAACATATTACTGTTATTATCTATTTCAGTAGTATTTGTATTATTATACTTCTCTTTATTATAATAGTTCTTTCTACTACTCTAATATTGCCAATACTGGCTTCTATGTTGTTTATTTTTACTTATTTTTCCAGTGATAGCAAATGCACTTTCTGTATCCATACTTGCACAGTAACTATTATATTTAGTTAATTGACTAGACTGGTTATCATATTGATTTTGAGTTTGAGTTCATTGGTCTTATTGCAGTCCACACTTTTGATCTTATTTAGTACTACCACCATATCTACAGAACCTGTAGAAGATATTTTCATCATTGTCACCACTGTTTCCTTAGTGTATTTCCTCATTCATAAGGCTCATTATTATATGAGCATAGTCCATGAGTCTGCCACTCTCACACATAGCTATAATAACAATATTATATGTATCCTGATGTCCTCTTATAAGTGTTATAACCTTTCTTTATTGCTAATAAAATCTACAGATAAGCTGAGAGAATTCTCTTAATTCACTAGATTATCAATATAACTGGTATATTCAGCTTCATTCATAAATTAAATAGCTGAGATTTCAGGTAGAATTAATTCAATATAAATGCTTACAGGTGATAATTGCATAGAGTCTCCAATATCTCATGAGCCATCATAGTATATATTATAAGCTTTATTTGTAAATTTGATAAAATGAATGTGATCTCATATGTATAATGCTCAGTAATTATTTACAGTATCATAATTATGAATCAATGTTTGTAGCTTTATATACTCTACTAAGCTGTATTTATCAAGGAGATTTATCATATAGAATACCCAGATATATAATCTTTCCCATCAAAGATCAGAATGGATCTCTTAACTGTATTTATACTTACAACTAATGTGTTTCCTATACCTATTGAGATTATATCTATAGGAATACTTATGATTAGCATATCTATATTACTGCTTATATTACTAAACTTATTATCTGACATTTCTAGCATAGTATATATTAAAGAGGTGTATTTTGCTATAGCCACTTAGTTCTGGTGAAGCTCATAACCTTTATTATAAAGAGAGATATTTTATTACACATTACTGATGATTGATATAAAACTAATAGAATGGTATAAGTCACATACTGATATATTGAGTTGCTATCCCAATAAATTTATAAGTATAAAATAATTCTACTTTTCAATCAATCTCTCTGAGAAGTTCACCCCCTCTCTCATTATGGTGAAATACTATCTGTCCATTAACAATCTCAACTCTCTCTCTACTCTACTTATAAATATCCTCCACTAGATATCAGTGATGACTACCCAGAGAGCTCTACCCCAATTATTGACTAGATAATATATTCTCCATCAATTACTCCCATCTTATCTTCTCTCTCAAGCTTAGCTACTGACTCTTCTCAAAAACATATAGCTAATAACTAGCCAACCCTACTCATAATACCAAAGTCCATTTAATAATAAGTTACTCATTATCAATACACCTTATCAACCTTGCCCTCAAGTTTCCCCATTGACCCCCAACCCCATCTGTCCTCTTCTATACTCTCAGATGATCTCCAATCATCTTCCAGAAGTTGTCAGCAACTATACATTTGCTCAGCCAATGTTTAGACATCTGCACAAATCCTCCTTTTATCTCACATCAAGGTACTCTTCATAATTAAAGTACTTGTCATCAACTAAATAGCCTAAATAAAAGTTTAATATAATATTTTATTGTAAAAAGAGAGACACTTTATTTAAGTTATATAGTTCATATATTTCATACATTACTAATAAATGATATAAAATTGATAGAATAGCATAAGTCATGTATTGATATATCAAGTTGCCATCTCAACACTCTCACTCAACAAGATATATAACTTAAAAAAAGTAGTAAAAATGCAAACTAGAGTAAAAAGCAATACAATATATATAAAAACTAGAACTATATATAACACAGAATTACTATTATAAAATCCTATATTTAAGAAATTTTTGCAGGTTGAAAAGTATTCCAAATATATCTGAAATACCTACAAAATCTACTCATAGATAAGAGATATACTAAGAAAGCAAAATGTAAATATGGATAATATAAATATAGTAAGAGAGACTTTTGAGAGTCTGAAAAATATCTCATAATTAACTACTAGACTTTGTCAAAACACTGGCATAGAGGGTGCATTATTTTATAATGTTCAAAAAAGTCTCATTTCTTTAATACATAGCTCAAACTTCAGCTTTAGAAGGGCTTTTGTAAGTAAATTGGTGATCATGTACTCTGTGGAAATATATTCCAAGTATATAGTACTGTTTTTAATATATTTCTATACAAAATGATATTGTATATTAATATGTTTCATTCTACTATAATGTACTGGCTCTTTAGCAAGTACAATTATAGACTGATTATCTTAGTATAGTATAGTGCTCTATTTTTGAGTGAATCTAAATTCTTTTAACAGTTTGCAGAGCCAAATAGCTTCTTTTATTACTAATGATAATGTCTGATACTCTATCTGTATTAATGATATTGCTATAGATGACTGCTTGTATATTTGCTATGAGATAATGGACCTTTGGTTGCTAATGTGAAAGAGATACCTGATCATAAATCAGCAGTTGTCTAGATTATCTGCCCAATCTGTATCACATATACTAAATAGCTAAATAGTGTTATTGTTACTCCTGCTCAATCCATCAAGGGTGAGCATATAGAATACTATACTCTTAAGATATCTGAAAATCTTTTTAATGGTACTCTAATGTGAATTATCATAGTAGGAGGAATACTACACCTTCTTATTTATGACATATGATATGTCAGACCTTATAAGGTATATAAGGGAACTAACTACTTATCAATCAGATATATCTTTAGTACTATTCTTAGCTGGCATATTGTTGTTATCCTCAAGAGTAGTATCTGGCTTCCTTAACTTTATAAAAGTGTTCATAGGAGTACTAATAGCCTTACATTCATTATTTTGAAATATTTGAGGATTGCTTGAGTATATGTCACTTATAAGAGATATATGGTATATATATTTCTATTATATATGATAGATATCTCTAAAAGGAAGGATGTATCACCCATATCTATTATTTTGAACTCTTGGTATAGAGCTTCTTTGACATTGTTAAGCCTATTCTTACTGGTAATAATGATTATATTGTCAACCCAAATGCTGATAAAGACTATACTGCTATCATCATAATATTGAACATATATGCAATTATCTGCTTTGTAGCAAGTGAATCCATCATTAAGGAGATATTTATTAATCCTTTTATTTCATAATTATACTGCTTGTTTGATACTATATAGTCTCTTATATAGTTTATATATGAGCTCATTCTTATTATTATTGTAGAGTTTATATTCTTGTGGTTAACAGATGTATAGTTCAGTATCTATATTACTATTCAGAAATGTTGTCTTTATATTCATTTGATGGATTTCTAGATTGTATAGCACATTGATCATAAGGAGCATTATAAGGGAAGTTAGCTTGAATATTGATGAAAATGTCTCATTATAGTCTACTTTATAATCCTATGAATAAGTCTTAGTAATAAAATGAACTTTATATCACTCTACACTTCTATAACTCTTATACTTGATTCTATAGATCCACTTGGATCCAATTATTTGGTAATTTAGTAGAAGGGATATGAGATTCTACATATTATTTTCAATGAGTGAATTGTATTTCTCATTCATTATGCATACTCATTTTTTGTTATCTGGTAAATGCATAGCTTTATCATATATGTTTGGCTTGCCAGAAGTTATGATAAATGCACATTCATATTATATCAATTATATATATATATTACTATATTAATAACTTTAGCCCAATAGAAGTACCCCAGTCCAGCTATATTGATTATTATATAAGTCAATTCTATAACTATACAGTTAAATTGCTCAGTCATACCATTCTACTGAGATATATAAGAAGCTATTATTTGATATTATATAACATATTTTTTCAGAAATTATCTGAATGTATCATTAATGTATTTATATCTATTATTTGATCATATATTTTACATCCTGTTTTATTCTTGGTAATTGCTTCAAATTCTTTTAATTGCTTCAGTACTTTGCTTTTTACTGATAGAAAGTATATATATATCTTATATATATAATTATTAATAAATACATATAATAAAACACTTCTTTCTAGAGTATGATGATATATACATTGGCCTGCAAATATCTGTATATATATATAAGGTTAAGGATCTCAGATATGCACTTTATCCATTCCTTGAATAGTTACTGAGATGTTTTATTTTCTACTTATATCTTGCAAAAGTCATCCTCCAAGTATATATATAATAGTAATCCATTTACTAAGCTACTTCAGATCATCTTTCTGAGGTTTAATTTGTCAATATATCTCAAGCATTGATGCTATATATTAAATATATTAAATATATGTAGAGGCTTTGCACTATATAGCATCTTATTAATTGTATAAAGATTACTATGTTTTGAAGCTATCATTACCTCATTGTTATATAAATTGTATACTATTATATCCTTTGTATGAATATATATCTCTTTGTTACTATAGGATATCATTTCTCCTATCAAAAGAGGATTTTACCAATTTCTAGAGCATATAGTATATCTAGGAAGGTTCCAGTAGGTTCTGCAACATTGTCATAGAGAATATCTCTATATTTCCCTTTTCTTGAGTATAGATGATATTGTTGTCTTCTAATTTAATAGGTAGAGAGTATTCAAATGGCTCATATATAGAGAACTATTCTCTATATGGTATTATATGTTGTGTGGCTCCAGAATCCATTAACCAGACATCATTATTATTAGCTATATTGACAGATTCACTACTGATATTATTACCACTTTTTGTCAAGTAAAAAGTGTTTTATTATTGACTGGAATTTGTAGATAAAAGATTGCTAAATTTGGTAGATTTGGTAGTAGAACTGTGATCTATATATATTGCTTATATGAAAAATATACCACTTTCATTAGTTTCAGTAATATTGATATTGTTACATTTCTCTTTACCATGATAACTCTTTCTACCACCTCTATATTGTTAATGCTGGCTACTATATTATTGCTTATTTTCACAACTCTTCTTATTGTTTTTCCAATGATAACAATTATACTTCCTGTGTCTATATTTGCTGTAATATTTACAGTAACCATCATATATGGTAGATTGGCTAGACTGGTTGTTATCATATTGTTGAGCTTAGGTTTGGGTTCATTGGCCTTATTATTATTTGTACTTTTGATCTTATTTAGCACCATATCTATATGACCTATAGAATATATTTTCATCATCATTAGTGGTACTGTTTTCTTAGCACATTTTCTCATTCATGAGGCTTATAATGATATAGGTATAATTGGTGAGCTTGCTGCTTTCTCACATAGCTATCACTATAATGTGATAGACTTTGGAGAGATTTCTTATAAGAGCCAAGACCTTGTCTTTATTATTTATATACTGTGCTATCATATTTAGGGAATTCACCTAATTTACCAGATTATTAATGTAACTGGTGTATTTACAGATGATCTTCTTTGACTTCATTCATAGATTGAATAGTTGAGATTTTAGATAGAATTGATTTAATATAGATATTAATATATAATAATTGTATAGAGCCTTCTATGTCTTATGAGCAGTTATTATATATATTATGAGCTTTGTTTAGGAGTTGAATAGTATGAATGTGATCTTATGTAATGCTCAATAGTCATTTGTGGTATTGTAATCTTGAATCAGTACTTGTGGCCTTATATACTCTACTAAGCTACATTTGTCAAGAAGATTCATTATATGGAATATCCAGATTATGTAATATATATTTTCCATTGAAGATTGAGATGGACCTCTTGGCTGTATTTTACTTATAACCAGAACTGTGTTTTCCATACCTGTTGCAGTTGTTATTATGGTTACATCTGTAGTATAATGAGCAAATAGCATAACATAGCCAGATGATGTGAACTCAGCATAGCATAGTTACCCATGCACATCACACTTATAATTAGCCAGGATACTGAATCAGGGTTGTTTATCTGTGTCCTGAGGACACACCTGTGTCCAGCGGACACACTCATGTCCTGTGGACACACTCATGTCTTAAGGACACACCCAAACATTACCAGAAATGGTAAATCTATAATTATCCAGATAGCAACCAGATAGCAACCACAATGTATAAATTACCCCAGAGACAAGAGTGAATAAACCTCAGTCCGAAATACAAACCAAAGAAGCCTCTAAAGATTGAGCATTGGTCCCCTTTCCACTCTGGTCCGCTTTCCGATACAAAGATTGATTGGTTCGCTTGCCAGATAAGCCTGAAGAATTCGAGTTTGCCGCCTAAGTTCAAGGAAGAACTCCGCCGCCTTTTGAAGAGAAATCCGCCGCTTAAGGAATAAGCCGCTACGTTTTGGTTCGCTTGCCAGATAAGCCTGAAGATTTGCCGCCAAGTTCAAGGAAGAACTCCGCCGCCTTTTCCGAGAAACCCGCATTCC
Organism: Jimgerdemannia flammicorona; assembly: GCA_003990745.1. Classification (NCBI taxonomy): domain Eukaryota; kingdom Fungi; phylum Mucoromycota; class Endogonomycetes; order Endogonales; family Endogonaceae; genus Jimgerdemannia; species Jimgerdemannia flammicorona. Next base: position 2,150 of record RBNI01004715.1, on the reverse strand, counting down.
CAGAAAGCCCGCCGATCCAGGAAGGATCCGCGACATCCGAGTTATCCGAGTTATCTGAGTTATCTGCGTCATCCGAGTTATTCGTTGTTCCCAGTGAGCCCGGTACAGAAGAATCCGCCGCCAGTATAATTCCCAGTAAGCCGCCGTTTCAGTAAATCCACACCAAATCGAGTTATCCGCCAGAAATCGCATACTTTTGGAGATCGTCACCCGAGAAGGAAACCGCCGAATTGCCAGATCGTCACGCATAAGGAACCCGCCGCGCTACACAAGAGATCGTCACGCATAAGGAGATTGTCACGCTACACAAGATCGTCACCCAGAAATCGCATACTTTTGGAAATAAGACCGTCATACAAATCGCCGGCCACATACACAAATCGCCGCTACACCCAGAGAACCGTCCCAATAAGGAAATCGACGCACAAATCGACTGTTGTATCCAGACTTGACTATTATACCACTAAACACCAAGAACATTTTGTTGCTTTTAACAAAGTAACTGGGGGCTCAAGCCAAACTACACCAACCCCCAACCTTGTAATTTGCCTCCATTGAGCCAGGCACGTTACGGTAGAAATACTCATAATTGGCATATCCATTTCTGTGCTTATATTGCTAGACTGTTCATCAGACATTTCTAGTATATTATATTATATTTATTTACTATAGCCACTTAGTGCTAGTAGAGCTCATAACCTTTATTATAAAAAGAGAGGTACTTTATTGAAGTTACATAGATTGTATATTTCATATATTACTTATAAATGATATAAAATTGATAGAATGGCATAAGTCATATGTTGATATATTGAGTTGCCATCCTAATACATTCTGTCTCAACAAATACTACTATATTACCCAAAACCTCAGAAAGAGCTATCACCTCATTTTCAGACTCTAAGACCAGATACCAGCCCAGTCTCACTCTTTGCCAATCTCAGTCTACTATTAGCTGACTGGCCACAGATCCTGACTAGTCTCTCTCTGATATTCTACCTTAGTATGAATATCAAAATCTATTAGTAGAGATCTATCCAAAAGCAAATAGTCTCACTTCTACATTACTAGGCCCCAATGCATCTCCTTCTCATCATTCTGTCACCACAAATCAATGTAATATATGCTCTCCACTACTCCCCACAGAAGCCCCTATACTATAAGCATCAACTATTAAGATATATTTATATATATATATATATATATCTACTTTCTTTGTGACCTTTCTTTCTCTAGCCTACAATCTGGTATTATTTTGTATAGATATTTAACCTCAGATATGCCAGCAACCTCACATTATCATAAGTATCTGTTTGATAATAATGTACTAGAATTGGAAGAGAAGCTAGACAGGAGGAGAGTGAGAGGAATAGTTGTGCTAATAATATGAGTGTCCAGTTTTTTGAATATTTATTTGAGGTAAGGAGAGAGAGAGAAAGGGTGAAGGAAGAATGAGTATTATATAGTATATATATATTAGTTTTGCTACATATTTGATATGATGGTAGATTATGACCTTATGTCTATTATATATATTCTTATTCATACCTCTATATCATTCAATTACATGTATGTGCAAGGCAATTCATGAGGTCAACTACCACAATGGCATAATAGAGATACTCAACATTCCTCTTACTGATAGCACTATTATTACCTACTGAGAGAGCAAGATGAGTTTTGCCAACTTATATAATGAGTTGAGAGTTGAGGGTTTTAGATGTATCATGATATATGGTTAAGGTGGACTGTGTTAATTTTTACTTTGTGGAGGACTCAGTATTATTATTTCTCTCTCTTTCTCAATAACTATATTCTGTAATTTCTGTCTTAATCTATGTATATCATCCTACTTCTCTGCCATACTGCAGATTGTCAACTCTGTCAACCATGTCCTGTGGACCAACAACTAGGAGGTAGATGGGGAGACAGACATGAAGCATTGGAAGTTATTCGAAATGATAGTGGGGATGGACGATTGATGGTGGGTTATAAATAAGATGATGGTGGAATGCTAAAGCAATTTTCTTGCATGTGTGAGATATTCTTTGTGCAGCAAGAAGTCAGGCCAGCTAGCTGCGAACCTGCGCAAGAACTACATCTCAATCGGTGGAAAGGTGAATTTTTTTTTTTTTTTTTTTTTTTTGGGG
>RBNI01004714.1:0-13578 GCA_003990745.1 Jimgerdemannia flammicorona | reverse complement strand
GGGGGGGGGGACGGATATCCAATATTCACATCAATGTCAAAAAAAGGCTAACCGATCAAGGCACCCAATCGCTGATATTCAAACCAATATATTGATTTAATAAGATCTGATAGAAGGATCGAATTAATTGTACATTTAGAACTGATTGAGCCATATCCTGAAAGAAAAGTGCAAAAAAAACTTCTCGCTCATATTTCATGTGATTGGATTTCGAGATGCTTATTTGCGGATACAATAAGGGAACAACCGAGCAGGATGGACTTTGGAATCCATTCTTCTACGCCAAAGGTTTAATACAAAGATACCTTTCCGCTTTGGGACACCAAGCGATGAAAACGATGGAGATCCACCCATCCCCGAAACAGTCACAACGCTTCCTCCTCTTCCTCTTGCATTTCATCCTCCCTCATCGTCTCATCTTCGCTCTCGACCCAATCGCAATCATGCACATCCGTACACGCGCCACACACATTTCCACCGCACCTACACCCGACCACGACCCAAGAATCCATACACGCGGAGCACATCTTAATTCCGCAATCCGCACACTGAGCCGCACACTGAGTCAACGATGCGGCGCCGGACTCAATCGCGCACCTGGAGCACTTCTGTGGTGCGATAGCGTACCCGTATCCAGCGCCATTGGGTCTGGCGCATCGCTGGCAGTGAGTCTGACGCGCGAACTCGCCGCTGCACTCCTTGCACGTGACGGCTCCGCACTGAGAGCAGGGGTGGAGCGACGCGGCGACGACGGCGACGGCACGGCAGCGCGCGGAGCAGAAGGGGTACCAGAGACCACACCCGTGGCAGACGGTGGTGCAGTGGTCGATGCAGACGGGTTTGGTGCAGGCTGCGCAAGGGGCGGTGATGAGGCGGAAAGTCCCCGTGCGCTCGCAGTCGGCGCAGGTCGTGCGAAGGCAAGCGAGGCAGGCGGGACCGGAGTGGTCGTCGCAGAGATACCGAATTTTCGGGCAGGTCGAGGAGCCGCCGTTGCAGTTGTATTCGTTGGGAGTGAGTGTGTTGCAGTCGTCGGCGAAGGTGCAGACGTTGAGGTGGACGCGGTGGGTGGGGAAGACAGAACGGAGGTGTGTGCGTATGACGCCCACGCAAGTTTTTGTAGGGGCAGTGCTGCCTGGGGGGATGAAGAAGAGGGAACGAAGTCGAGAGTGCAGGACGCGTCGATTTTTTAACCCCTCCAAAACTTTGCTGAGGTCGCTGGTGAGCATGCTCTTTTCCAGCCGAAGGGATTGGAGGTTGGGAAGTTTGAATAATATGAGTTTCAGCAGGCTCGGGGATACGACCGCATTGTAAATGGAAACCGTCTTCACCCAGTCACGTTGGGACGGGTCGGGTAGGAGCTCGTCGAAGATGTGGATAAAACTTTTGAACAGTTTTGTCCTTGGGCAATTGATGAAATCGATGTGTTCCCACTCCCGTTGCTGGATGTTCCGCAAACTCCAAAAGCGTTTGCAGGTCGCGTATAACTGCTGTCGATGGTTCGTAGACAGCTCCAGCGCAATGTTCGACACTAGTTCATTGGGAAAGACTCCGAGGGTGGTCATCGTGGTTGGATCAATTGGTCAAACGGGATAGTGACGGTGGCGAAGTATTATGCGATGACCTCATACGTATACGTGACTGTGAACCTCTCTAATATCTTATATTGATTAGCCCCATTATGTTAGGTTTTGACTATATTATATAATCAACTCCTCATCTAATATATTTTATATATCTATCTCAGTATTAGTATTATATTTAAATATTAAATAATAACTATTTCTTATATTATTAATATAATAAAATTAATAATAATAATCAATATTTCTATTAAATCTAATTATATTAAATTTAACTCTAATTTAATTTAAATTAAAACTTTTCAATTTAATTTAATTCAAATTAACTTTATGTAATTTAATTTATCTAAAAGTACTAATAATAATATATCTGTTTTTAACTTTATAAATATTTATTATATTTATTATAAGAATATTAAATAAAATAAAATAAAATAAAATAAAACAAAATTAAATTAAATTAAATTAAAAATTTTATATATATATATTTTTTTTTTTTTTTAATTTTATTAAAGATTTTTTATAGAATTTTAAATGGTTTCTATAATATAGTCTAAGAACCATTCCTTACTATAGTGTAAGCAAATTTACTTGCAAATATATTCAATTAAAATTTCTTACTCTATACTAATATATATTCATAATATATGTAAGTATATATACTATAATTCTATTATAGACAAATATATCTGTGAATGTTCAGTATGAAATACTATAGTTTACACTTTATAATACTTATATAAGTATAGATAATCTATATCTAAAATATAGGCAAATTTGTCTACCTTTGTTTAGTTAATATATCTATTTATATAATTGCTATTTATATACTTATATAGTCTATAATATTTTCTTTTTATACTTTATATCTGTTTCTATATCTCTCTGGAATTAATTGACCAACCTAATTAATCCCTACTTTATAATATATATATTTCTTCATTCTAGTATCATTTTGTTATTCTGTTATTTCAGTTTTCCTTCATACTCTCTATCTTCTTCATTATATCTTTTCTATTCTATTTCTTTATTATCTCATTTACTTATACTGCTTCTGAATCAAATAATATAAAATAGTATAAATATATAAAATGTAATAAACTATATAAATCTAAATATATCAAATATAATAAACTATATAAATACAAATATATAAAATATAACAGACTATATAATAAATCACATAAATACAAATATGTAAAATATAACAAACTATATAAATATATAACAAACTATAATATATTTATATATTTATACTCTATCTTATTTATATTCTATACTATCTTATATATATTCCATCTATATATTTTATAGACTATATTTAATTAATTAATAAGTCTTTACTATAAAGGTAACTACCATAAAGATATTCCTGATAATGATGAAACCAATAACTATAGTGTCTCTCTGAGTACTATATAACCTATATACTATTCAATACCAATAGAAGAAAAATGCATATATTATATTAGCTCTTAATTAAATATTATCAAAACTGTAGTTTGAAGAAGTTTCAAAGATATTTGTTTTTATATATCTAAACTTAACTTTATTGCTAGATACATATATTATAATAGCTTGATCATAAAGTCTATAAGGTTTACTATTATTATAGACTTTGTCATCTACAAACTAAGCTATACTTCTAATTTACCAAGACTTCAATTATACTAATGATAATAGTATTATATTATTAGATACTCAAGACTGTTCTTATGTATTCACTATACTATTTCTACTATATCTATGGTAAGTATTATAGTCTAGACTATAGTTTTTATATAGAATAGTTCTGAATTATTCTGTGAGTACTTTACTTCTCAGCATTCTATATCAAAGTAATCTCTATATGATTCTGACTTCATCATGAGGTTTACAGGATAGTTTTGACTCATTATATAAATACTTTACCTCCTAGTATTCTGCATTACTCTCAGTATTCTACATTATAGTTATTATCTAAGATATGAACTATTTTTTTATTTTATATAGTTTATTTCTTCACTACCTTTTATTATCATCCTCATTATGTACTTACTATTATTATTATTATTATTATTATTATCATTATTGTATATTTACCATTATTGCTATTATTGTATATCTATCATCACCATCATTATTATATGCTTACTATCATAGCTATAATTATATACTTATTATCATTGATATCATATCATCTTCCAGCTCATCATTATTATCCTACACTTAGTACTCTAAACAAGTTGATCCAGATCAGATTCAAATTTCATTCAGATTAACTTAGATGAGATTTGAATCCTATCTGGATCAATTTGAATCAACTATTGTTTTAATTTTCAAATTAGACAATTAAATATTTACATCAATAACTTGATGAATAATCATCCAATTTTGATAATCTTAATGTTATTTGAAAGCCCTTAATAAGACTTTTCTAATAATATCAAGAATATTAAAATTGGATCATACATATGTTACTAAGTTATCAAGAAAAATATCTGACTCACTAATTTTAGAAATTTCTTCAAAAGAACATTTTCCTTAATAGCTTGGCAATATGTAATCTAATTTTAATATTCTTAGTATCATTAGAAAGGCCTTATTAAGGGCTTTCAAATGACATTAAGATCATCAAAATTAGATAATTATTTATCAAGTTATTGATGTAAATATTTAATTATCTAATTTGAAAATCAAAATAATGATTGATTTGAATTGATCTAGATAAGATTTGAATCCTATCTGAGTTGATCTAGATGAGATTCAATCTGAATCTAGTCTGAATCTAATTTGGATTAAATTGACTCATTTGAAGTACTATCTGTACTTACTTTCCATGATTTTTTTTTTTTTTTTTTTTTTTTTTTTTTTTTTAATGGACTCATGTCCTGCGGAATTTTATTGGAAGGAAACCTAGACTATATAGGCCAAAACCCTCTCCTACTACCCACCAAGTACTGCCCCCCCATTAACCTAAGCTAGCTATTGTCCAGTAGCTCAACCATGCCAGGCACAGCAGAGCCTATGTTGGCCCACACCTCATTCTGCATACCATGCTCTCTCTACTACCAGGGGAAATCCAACCATATGCTAATGACTGAAAGCACATGCCCGAGAACCCAATATATGTACAAGACCATGCCCAAGCTGAATAGAATAGCCCCTGATAGAATGACAGGTAAAGAAAAACCCTCATCAAAGTACAATATGGTGGGTAGGGCCTGGTTCTCTCAGTCGAGGTGAGTAAAGGACTTACACATAAGGCAGGAGGAGATCCCAATACCCCACTACTCAAGCCTGCAGGCCTCGATCATGTTGTCGTATCAGCTCCCAGTTCCAGTTGAGTGCAGCCAAGATGCCTGAAATGGGTAGCCTCGGGCCCCCCGACTCCCCCTGATGACTGGGGCCCAACCCCACTGACCGCCAAAAGAAGCCGAGAGTGATACCTACCACCTAACCATACTGCACCTAGTGCTCCGAATGAGTCAATCTGGATGGGATTCGGATGGATTCGAATCCCATCTGGATCAACTCGGATTGGATTCGAATCCCATCCAGATCAACTCGGATTGGATTCGAATCCCATCCAGATCAACTCGGATTGGATTCGAATCCCATCCAGATGGATTCGAATCAACCATTGTTTTGATTTCCAAATTGGACAATTAAATGTTTATATCAATAACTCGATGAATAATCATCCAAATTTGATGATCTTAGTGTCATTTGAAAGCCCTTAATAAGGCCTTTCTAATGATATCAAGAACATTAAAATCGGATTACGCGTTGCCGATATATTAAGGAAAACGTTCTATTTGACGAAATTTCCAAAATCAGCAAATCGAAGAATTTCCAAAATCAGCGATTCAGATGGTTTCCTTCATAACTTGGCAACGCGTGATTGTATTTCAATGTTCTTGGTATCATTAGATAGGCCTTATTAAGGGCTTTCAAATGACACCAAGATCATCAAATTTGGATGATTATTCATTGAGTTATTGATATAAACATTTAATTATCTAATTTGGAAATCAAAACAATAGTTGATTCGAATTCCATCCAAGTTGATTCGGATGGGATTCAATCTGAATCAATCCAAATCCAATCCGGATTAAATTGACTCATTAGGAGCACTAGCTGCACCAATCAAAAGGCCCCACCGAAGCAGTACCTGCCCCAGCCCTGATGACCACCCCCAGCCTGGTACCCTATTGGTTCACCATTATCACCCTTCCTCCTATCTGTGATGGCCATCTCCCCTTCCATCCCAACAACACCTGAAAAACAGTCACCTACACCAGAACCGTGCTCGCTGGGAAGCTTGCCAAAGCCAGAGGGCTCCACCACAGGCACCGAAGACCTGCAGGTAACCTATACTGAGCACTTGATGCCCAAGGTCAGCCAACTCTCTACGTAGCCCGAGATATACCGAGACAACTCCTTGTTGGTGATGGCAAAAGGAAGAAGGCGCTGCACCAAAACGGGCACACCCCAGATGCAGCTGAAGGTACCAGAATCCACGAAAAAGTGGAGAAAGTACCGATCCGACACCAATAAAGGGGCAACTCATCACTATTGTCCTCCTCCCACCATGCCCTTGCAGGCACAGCAAACCAACCTGAGGTAGAGGGGATAATAATAGGGGAAAGGGGACTCGGAAGGTTGCCTACCAAACCTTATGACTGGTAAGGTAGTAGAGAAAGGTCCTATTACTATTCCATAATTATATATCTCATACTCATTGATTGTCAGCATTTTATATTTACCTTTATTTTCAACTGTATATTTCTGAATAAAGTTATATATTCAAATGGTGGTCATTGGTTGTAGGTTTTAATTGCATACCTAGTAAATTGCTTGTAGTCAAATTTGGATACAATTCAGACATAGATTGTATACCTGAATGATGAGATCACCTATCTGATGACATCCAAATTTGCCTGCACGTGACTACGGGGTAAGGGTTAATGATTAACTTTTTTTTTTTTTTTTTTTTATACTATAATAATTTGGGATTAACTTACTTCAATATAGTAAAATATAATAAAACTCTTCATTCTGATGAGGACATTTTTCTTCAGCAAAAAAAAACTAATATTTTGACCCAAGAGACTCAGGGAGGTGTCCTGCATACAGGAGGAAGAAGGCGCATCAGAGGATGTGCGGCGTGGCATATCAAACGGCATTATAATTAGTTTATCCCCGCTGAATAATTCCCCCATTTCGGATTTCTAATTTGATGACATCATCATTTTGTTTGTGCTACACCACAAGGTATATAAAGGGGTTAGCAGTTTCGAAGTTAAGCCTCTCATTTTTTGCCTCAACAAAACCTCTGCATCAACCACAACACCGCCTCATTTGTATCATCCACCCTTTTTGCATAATCAACCAGACATAATGAGCTCCCAGTTCGTCATCGTACCCTCACCCAAGAAAGCCCCCGTGTTCTTCATCAGCCATGGAGGTAGATAGCTCGATGAAACTTTGCTTTCACGAAATTCATGCAACGCGCCTCGTTCTGCCGTCTCGCACGCTTCTTAAGTATATCGCTGTTAAATCTAATCTTCCCTCGATCTGCAATAAGGTCCCAATCTCCTCGAGGATAACGAAAAGCCAGGTAAATTCTACGAATGGCTCGGAAAGAAAATCAGGGAGGAGATCAAGCCCAAGGCGATTGTGATTTTCAGCGCGCACTGGCAGGGAACAGCAAATAAGGTGTATGGTATGTATGCCACACGTCTACTCCTATCAGACAATATTTAACGCTGTAGACTCATAATGGCCCTTCGACCTTTCAGTCGAGACCTCGGAGAAGCCCAAACTTATCTACGATTTTGGCGGCTTCCCGCAACACTATTACACGCAAGAGTGGGATCACAAAGGGTCACCCGAACTGGCGACCAGGGTTGTGGATATGCTAAAGAAGGTAACGATATTTCTCATACTCACAAGTAAATTAGATGCGCAATAATGCCATTAATGTACGAGAAGCCTAAATCCTAATAATCGTAATCGGCACGCGACCCCCCCTTTTTTTCCTGATAGGCTGGGATCGAAGCTGAGGGACAAAAGAGGGGCATTGATCATGGCGCCTGGGTAAGTAACAGCCTGCTTTAAGGATGTGGAGAAAATGGATTCAGCTAGGATGTTACGATGCAACTAAACAACCAACATTGATCTTCCACCGCAATAACAGGTGCCTCTCAAACGCGCCATGAACTCCAACCCCGACATTCCCGTTGTCCAGGTATCGCAATTTTACTCGGAAAGCATGGAAGCACACGTCGAACTCGGCGCGGCACTCGCTCCGCTCCGGTAAATACACTATTCATCGTTTATCCTGTCCTCGACGTTTTTGTAATGACGATACCTGGAATTAACAATAACGGATCCCTGCACCTGCATCAACACAGGAACGAGAACATCCTCATCATCGGCAGTGGTGCGGCTGTGCACAATCTCCGCGAATTTTTCTCCACCATGAACAAGCCAACGCCGAGCTACGTGACGCAGTTCGACAAGGACATGACCAGGATGGTGACGAAACACGTGGTACGTTCTCATATCCATTAACCATCAGACCGACCCAATTGATCTTATTCTCATTCAAATTGTGATCTGGCCCATCGCACCAGGGTGCCGACCGCATCGCCGCCCTCAACACGCTCAAGAACCACGCGTCGCTTCGCAAATGCCACCCAACCATTGAACATCTCGTGCCGCTCCACATCGCCGCCGGAGCGGCGGGTGAGGATCGGGCCAACAAGGAGTTGGACAGTAACACGGGCACGTTGGGTTGGGGTTCGTTCTCATTTGGTTTTAATAAAGTTTAATCGGCATCGGCACTTGTGAATATCATGTAGTGTATACTAGACAATGAAAATAATCAACCGTACTGGTCGCATGTGCATTGATAATAAGCATGATGATTTGTGATGAAAACCAAAGAGACCCACTCATGATGACCAAAAGAAAAGAAAAAGAAAAGAAAAGAAAAAAGTCAAGAGAACGTTTATGCCTTTAGGGTGGATCGAACACCCGATCTTCGCTTTACGAGAGCGACGCTCTGCCACTAAGCCATAAAGGCCAACTCGATGATGGATAGGATGAAATTCATTTCTAAATTGATCATATCAAATATATCGCGCTAATGCACAGTCTGTATTCGTTAGCCATATATCCTTTGACCAAACCGATTTAAATCTGCATCGTTTGTGAATATGCAGCCATTCGGGCGAGTTCGATCAAAAGGTTTCTGGATTTCAGACTCGAAAAGGTGGAAATATACATTCAAGAAATGCCCATATGCACCTCATCAAGGTTGCTGACTTGGTCTGCACGGGTTATTTTGTGGCTCGCGTGCCCGCTGCTGCTTTGTCCTTTTTTTTTTGGGGGGGGGGGGGGGGGGGAAGGTTCAAAAACACAATCCATCGGTTCAACTACGAGTCAGAAACAAAATATTCTTATTCTTGACGAGAAAGCACGGGTACGACGTTGTTTTTGGTATTTTTGAGAGGCCCATTTCTGGAGCCATCCCTTTCGCCAGTTCTTCCAGAAAGAAGGGATGATAGAATTCGAGGAGACGGGGCTCCGGGATAGCAATAATATGTTTCTGAAAGTCACTGGGTTCCCTAGCTCTCTCCCACCGCACCGCAAAAGGTCAAACACAAAGCACGTGTTACGCATACCGATAACGATAGCTGCGGTTCTCCTGTTGGACAATAATAGGGTTCGGAGGTGAAATATTGGAAACAATAAAAGTACCCAGAGAAACATGTTAAGTCCAGTCATTACGAACAAATATCCCTCGACGTCCAATATTAGTCTCACGAACAATGCAACAAACGTGCGTGTATTTAGAAGAATGCAGATGCATGAATAACTATCACGGACGGTCAAGTGAGGATCCAAAGTTCGATAAATGGAAGGAGGTAACGGTTCGTCTCGATGTAGAGAAACAGAAAAGGAAACCGTGTCAAGCTTTATGTGGAAACGATGAAAAGAAAAAATTTATACACAACACGAACGCAATGGAGAAGGAAAGAAAGAAAATGGGAGACATGGGTCAACCGGCTCTTGAAGCGACAGAGATCCGTGTCAGTTCAGAGGGTCCGGTGGTAGTTCGCTCTGTACGACCATATCGTGTACTTAACCAACCCCACTGTCCAAAAAGGAGTGAATATTGTAGATAGAATGACCGTCGCATGATCGGCGGCTTCGCCGATACCCGCGAACGTGTAAAGACAAATAAACAAAAGGAGGGAAAGGAAGAAGAAAGGGAAAAGAGAAAAAAATAGGGGATTAAAAAAAAAAGAAGAAAAAAAAGAAAAAAAAAGTTTCGTGACCGTTTGCCACGTCCCCTCAATCCTCCACTACTAACCCAGCAGATAGAGATGACCGTGCAATGAACACACTCATCATCAACCGCTTCAAGAACCGATGTCAATCGACTCTCGCCAAAACACCATGTCAGGCGCTCCTTTTAGCAAGCGCAGCCGGGGGCTGCCTCCTGGGTTGGTTGGCTTTGAGTCACACGGATGGTGTTGGTGGTCGGTTGTTTCTGCCACAAGCTTGGGGTTTCGATAATCTATCAATCAGATAAAATTGGTCAAGATAGTGTATGCGATCAATTTCGTCATCACCATCATAGCTATCTGGTCATCATAATCAAATAGACAAACCGTCGGTGTTGAAAAGGTCTTAGATCCATACCTTGTGCACCAATTCATCAAAAGCTTCCTTCACGCCAACCTTGGTCTTCGCGCTGCACTCAATGAACAAGGTCTGCAACTTTCGCGCCATCGCCGTTCCTTCCTTGGTCGTTACCAAGCGCGATGATTCCTGTGTTCAATAATACGTGGGATACAGAAATGAGGATAAAAATATAAAATACAAAAAATTAATATTGGTACAAGCGTATTGGGATTGACACCTCGCTAGACGTTGTCCACAGCCTAGAATAAGCTCCTTGCCAAATTCAGAGCTCCATCCACAAAAGCCGATTAATCGCGATCTCCTGATCTTGTTGCCTTCCCGCACATGAATCCCATCTTCCCCCTCCGTGCCGCCTTGCGTTATCTACGATCCAGCCCGCATTCTGCTTCTATGCTTTCAGTCAATGCCCGCAAGCTAGCCATGGTGAGTGAGAAGTATAAAGACAGCGTGCCGCTATACGATCCAGGAAAAAATTGTCGTCTGCAGAAGCTCCATATACTTCTTATTCATTAAATCATGATATATATTAAATAAGCGACTGAACGCGAGGCGTACCTTGTCAACTTTGTTGCCGACAATCATCTTGACGACATCTCTGCTTGAGCTATAGGTGTTGAGTTCGGTGAACCAGTTGCCGAGGGAGTCAAAGGTTTCGCGGTTGCTAACGTCGTATACTTTCGGCCAGGAGAGAGGAGGGGTAATCGTGAATCGCAAGATCGAGGGTCAACATCATAAAATTATTGTAGAATTTTGTATGGGTTACATATACCTAGAAGCACCAAACTTGGGCTGCGATAGCAGGCCCATATCATTTCCCCTCCAAAAAAAAAAAAAAAAAAAAAAAAAAAAAAAAAAAAGAAAAAAAACTACTCTACTTCAGGTCGATCTCCCCCTGAAGTTATATGAATCGCACGTCAACTCACCCAAGATGACACCTTGGGCACCGCGGTAGTAGGACGAAGTCAACGTCCTGAACCTCTCTTGGCCAGCAGTATCCTGATAAGGTCGCCGACGTGAAGATTGAGCATGAGTTACGGTAAAGGTCAATACAAAGTTCACATGTGTGCGTGCGCAAATTAAATGCAGGAACACAGATATGGTCTAGAACAGTGAACCTTGGAATTCAAATGACGCTCTTACGAGCCCTTGCTTCCGTACAAATGAACCCAGCGATCCCGCAAAGTACCTACCCAAATAGTGAGCTTGTACTTCTTTCCGTCGACCTCGATCATCTTGACCTTGAAATCGACACCTATTGATGGCCGCCGATCGTGATTTAAGCCCAAGAAATGAGAGAAAGGTTAAATGTGCCGTCCGTCACTGAATTCACTGCTCAACTAGGTTTGCACCGCCGAGATCCCCGTGAGAAAAACAGCATATCACCACCCAACCTCACTCCTCCCTCCCAAAACCTACCAATGGTAGCGCTCACTTCGTCTTGTGGCAGGAATGCGTCGTCGATAAAGCGCAGTAACAGGGAGCTCTTCCCGACATTGGAGTTCCCAATGAGCAATAGCTTGAGGGTAGGAATGTTGTCGGGGGTGGCAGTGGGATCGTAGGTTGTCATTTTGGGGTTTGGTTGAAGGGGGAGAAAGGGGAACTACCTGTCGGGGGCGTGAGTAAGTTGAGTGGGCCAAGGCGCCACACCGTTCACATGACCTCATGATGTTCACATGACCGCAGATGCCATCCGAGACGCTATAATCTCGGAAACTGATAACCGATATTGGTTATACCAATCACCTCACTACTGGAGTGACGTTTTTATTGTGGAAACCATTTTTGGGGTTGCGCTTCTATGCATTCTCAAGAATTGGCTTATTTGTGTTTGATTACAAACCTAAGATATTCCGGCCCCTCCAATATAAATTTTTACATCATTCCTCCCATACCGCCCATGCCACCCTAAACAAACATGAGAGGTTCCAAGTTAGAATCACCGTCAAACACTTGAAGCACAAACACACCACAATAGAAGGACTTCATATCGTCAACTCACCATGCCACCCATACCACCACCCATTCCCGGCTCCTTCTTCTCTGGCGCATCCACGACAATGCACTCCGTCGTCGTCAACAACGATGCCACACCCGATGCGTCCACCAATGCCGTGCGTACAACCTTCAGGGGGTCAAGGATCCCGCGCTGAATCATATCGCCGTACTCGTTCGCCGCCGCGTCGTACCCATAATTGAAGTTGTCCTTGTGCTCCTCGAGCAGCTTGCCGGCCACGACTGAACCCTCGCCGCCAGCATTATCGACAATAATCCTGCACGGGCGCTGGATGGCGCTTCGGATGATGTTAATGCCGAGCTGCTGGTCAAAGTTGACTGCCACGAGCGCGTCGAGCGCCGTGGTGGCCTTGAGCAGGGCGGCGCCACCGCCTGGGACGATACCCTCCTCGACAGCGGCGCGGGTCGCATTGAGGGCGTCCACGAACCTGTCCTTCTTCTCGCCGACCTCAACCTCAGACGCACCGCCGACCTTGATGACGGCCACACCGCCGCTCAGCTTGGCGAGGCGCTCCTGGAGCTTTTCCTTCTCGTAATCCGACACGCCCGCGTCTGCGATGGCACCGCGGAGCTGCTCGCATCGCTGCGCGATCAGGTCCTTGCTGCCGGCGCCGTTGAGCAAGATGGTATCCTCCTTGGTGATGGTGACCGAACCGGTGGTACCGAGCAGGTCGAGGTTGGCCTTCTCGAGCTTGACGTCGAGCTCATCGGAGAACACGGTGCTGCCCGTTAGGATGGCGAGGTCGCCCAGGATCGACTTGCGGTTATCGCCGAAGCCGGGAGCCTTGACCGCGGCAACTTGGATCTGGCCGCGGAGCTTGTTGAGGATGCACGCCGCGAGAGCTTCGCCGTCAAGGTCCTCAGCGACAATCAGGAGAGGCCTACGTTGCGTGGCCGCGGCTTCGAGCGAAGGGAGGATGTCCTGGAGCAGGCTGATCTTCTTCTCCGAAAGTAGGATCAGCGGCTTCTCGAACTCGACCTTCTGTGTCTTGACGTCAGTGGTAAAGTAGGGAGATATGTAACCACGGTCGAAGCGCATGCCCTCGGTGATCTCGAGCTCGTCGTCAATCGTCTTGCCGTCCTTGACCGTGATGACACCCTCCTTCCCGACCTTTTCCATAGCCTGGGCAATCAGCTGACCAACGTGCTTGTCACCGTTGGCAGAGATGGTAGCGACCTGCAAAAGTAATGGATGATATACATGATTGTATTAGTATTAGGTCAATTAACAATAGGTTTCATAAAAAAAATTAACAAGTCGGTGGAAGAAAAGAAAAAGAAAAAA
>RBNI01004713.1:0-13580 GCA_003990745.1 Jimgerdemannia flammicorona | reverse complement strand
CCTTGACCTTGAGGTTTGACGGGCAGCAGGCATTTTGTTTGTGGTAAGTCTTTGAGCTATTTTGGGATTGGTAGTTCTTGTTGGTTGCTGCTACTGCGGTTCCTTGATCCTTCTTTTATATTCTTCAGGATGCTTGTGCTGTGGTCACAATGACTTACAGTTGGTCATTGTTGCTCATCTCGTATGCCATATAATCTTCTCGTGCTCTGATCTGGTGGCTTTGCAAGGAAAGGCTGTCTTCTGTACTGATGTCATTATTCTGGGGTCACTGTTACACTAGATATAGGTATAGAATGGTATTTATCAGTGTCTGGAAGGTTGCAGGAGTATTAGTTAAGCCAAAAGACATAACTAGAAACTTGAAATGTCTATAGCAAGTTTGGAAGACTATCTTGTAGATATCTTCTTCTTTCATAGCAATTTGCCAGTAGCCATTTTGTAGATCAAAAGAGTTTATAAATTGTAGGTTGGTAAGTCTATCAAATATTTCATTAATTTAGGGTAGTAGGTAATAGTTTTTGATAGTTTATTAAGGTCTTAATAATCAATATATATTTACAGGTCTCCTCTTTTCTTGACAATAAAGAGGACTGATATATTATATGGTAATATACTAGATCTTATGAATCCTTATTCTAGAAGTTCATCAAATTTCTTTCTTGAGTATATCAATTTCTCTTGGGAATATATAGTAGATTGACTTAAAGACTGGCTTGGTATCTGGAATGGTCTTGATAGCATAGTCTATTGCTCATTTAGATAATAGGCCTTTTGGGAGTTTTTTTTTTGGAAATATGTCTTAGAATTTCTGAAGTAAAGGTCTAACATGACTGTCAACTTTGGAGAAGTCTTCTTCAAGGTTCTTGGGTTCTCCTTTGGATGGTCAAATGGAAATAGCAAAGAGAGAGCATTTCTTGGCTAGCTTCTTAAGTTATAGCTTATTAATATGGGTGATTTTTGAATTAGAGTTACTGGAACTGGATGGGTTTTTTTTTGTCTTACAGTTTGAAATTGTGGTGTCCTTTCTTGATGGTCAGAGAATGATTTACCTAATTAATCATGGGGTTTTCTTATTGTAACCATAGAGTTTTAAGGATGATTTCATTGTCAGGAAGTGGTATAATCTGAAGTGTAATATATACTTGGTAGTCATCAATTTGGAAGAGTAGGTTGCAGACTTCCTTGCTAATAATATGTAATATTCTTTTAGCTATAGCAACTGCTTGAGTCTGTTATACCAGAGAGGTCAGGACCTTAAGTCTATTGACTATTTCTTTATTGATGAAGTTGCCTGAGGTACTACTGTCTATCATAATCTTAACAGGTACTCAGTTGACAAAAGCTTGGAATGTAAGTAGTTTGTCTGATCCAATGATAGTAATTTTGGTTATAGGAGCTTTTCTTTTATTAGTTCTCCTTTATGCTAATTCATTGACACAAGAGAAGTAATTATTAATCATTCAGAAAGAGTACATTCCAATGCCATAAAGGCATTGGCTACTTAGTACAAATCCATCTTAGATTTTCTTATAGAATTATTCTTTCTTATTCATAGTAGATTGGGCTGAGGCCTTGTTTAATGAGTCAAATCCTCTGGATCCTCAAATAGTAGATAGTAGTTCAGGAACTTCCTTGACTGTCAGAGTTGATTCAACTTTCTCAAATAGAATCTAGGTGATATAGAAACCAATAGAGATATTGAAGAGTGTCCAACTATAGTTTCAGATAAGAACAATGATTTTGTCTATATAATCTTCATCAATGACTTCTCTTTCTATTGAGAGTCCTTTCAATGCTAGGCTACTGCAACAGTATATTCTTCCAATATGTCCTTCAGAGATTTGAATGCTGATTCCTATATAGAGTTTCTTGACTTCTTAGTTAGAAACTATAGCTTCTTCAGCTATATATAGGTCATATCCAGCTGCTTTTTGACTTTCTTTAGTTGAGGCCTTAGCAGTTGGCCTTAACTTGACAAAGTCTAGTATCTTAGTAGTCACATTATTGAGGTGATACAGAGTGGTAACAGTTACTTGTATTGTTGTTTGGGGTTTTCAGTTAGGGCAGATACTGGCTATGTGTCCTGTCTTTCAGCAATAGAAGCATACTCCACTTCTTTGAAGTTTATTTCTTTCTCCTTTAGTGAGTTTCTTGAAGGTACTTGGCTGAGTAAGTTCAGGATTTTGGGGTGTCCAAGAGATAGATGTAAAGGGAGCATGAGATGCTTCATGTTTGGATTCTTCTTTCTTGGTTTAAGTTTTTTCCTTATTAAATTGTCTTTGAGACAGAATTGGTCTAGCTGTTAGAATTCACTTGACTATAGTCTTGATTCTTGCCAGGCATCATTGTTGGTAATTACAACCAACTGGGGGTATCCTTGTTCTTGAATTTTTTTTATAAACTATTCAGATAGTACATCAAATAAATAGTCTGCTCTTATACTGTTTTGTGCTTCATCATTGGCAATATATCCTAGGCCAATAGTGTTCAGGAGTAACTTGAGTTTTGTATAGAAGGGTTTAAATTCCTCCTTACTATATATATCAAATTTGAGGTTGCAGAGTTTAGCTCAAAATTCAGCAATCAGAGTTTTGCTGCAGTATTGAGCAATTATGAGTTATTTGAGTCCAGGGACTGCAGGATAGTTTCCATATTCAGGGGCATTATTTGCTGTATTCTGGGTAATAACTACAGATCAGGTATCCCATGTGAGGGGTTTTTCAGAAAGGGTTCACTACTATTCCTTGGCAGGTCCTTGGAAGAATATAACAACTTGACAGATATAAACTGTAGTGGTAGCAAAGAGTTGTTCTAGAGTGTGATCTTGGTTGTTTATCAGAAGATAGTCAGCAACTCACTCATTGGTCCATTAGTTGGCTTCAAAATTGATGTCAACTATACTAATAAAGCTTTGGACTTCTTGTATAGTACTATTGAAGGTAGGTAGGCTCAGACTTTTTATTAGTCAGGTCTGTTCAGCTAAGGCAGTAATGGTTGCTGCCATCATAGCTACCTGGGCTATAAGGTTTAGAATCTGTTAGTTTGCCATATTGTTCACTGGAGATAGTTAGACTACTGGTAGTAAGGTTACTGGTATAACTTGAGGTACTGGTGTAGAGTGTGATAATGTTCTTTGAGTCTGTATAAGTTACTGGAGTAATTGTTATGGGTCTGGAGTAAGGGCTTGATAGATAACTGTCTGTTGCTGTATAGATATATTTTGTCCTAATAGAGATATGTCTCTTTCAGTAGTATATCTGGGATTGAATTTACTGAGATACTCCTCCTCCTCTTCACTTTGATCCCCATATAGTTGGATTTATTCAGTATTGAAGTAGATAGTATCAGTTGTATAATAGATTTCAGATGGACTTAATTCAAGAGTTTGGTCTGATTCAATATTGATTTTGATTTTAAGTAGGATTATAGCTGGGCCTGCTTCTAGTTCAGGGTTAGGTTGTTGATAGAGAGTTTCTCTTGCTTCTTCTTTAAGAATATGGCAGATCTTGTAATTCCAGAAGTAGTAGTATAAGGCAGTCTTGGTTCTGATATGGTAAAAGTCAGTAGAGTTGAGCCACTTGGCTATTGAGGCTTAGGCTTCATGAGGAACTAAGGTTAGAAAGTTAGTTACTAGTTGTCCTAGGTTACTTGAGTTTGTAGAGCTGACAAAAATCTTATTGAGAAGAGTAAAGAAAGCTTCTATAAGACCTTCTTTATCTTGACTTACAGGATGTAGAATAAGAAGTTCAGTATATAGAGTTTTATCTATCTGCTGATTTAATTAGAGTACTTTTTTTTGTAGATAAAGTCTGTCCCACTTATTATAGATATGGAGGTCAAATTGTCCTTACATCTTTCTCTGATAACATTCAGATTATACAACCTTCTGACAATACTTACAATATAGTTTTTGGAGAAAAGATACTAGTATCATAGTGACCAATAAGCATTTCAAGGTACATACTGGGCAGGGTGACTCTGGTGTGTTTGACTAGCAGTATGTAGGGAGGGGCCCTGGCTTAGGGGGAAGTATGAGGGGCCTACTGGCAGGAGGACATGGTAGGGAAGAGGGTGGTGCTAGAGATCAGGGGACAGAGAGAGTGAGCTTTATAGAGAAAGTGAAGGGGGGTCAGCAGAGAGCTGGGCTGGAGAGTTGGCTGAGGAGGGACAAGGTGATGGTAAAGGCTATAGAACAGAGGCTTTGAGAGAGAGCTCCTCTGGGGGGCCAGAGTAATGGGGCTGGTAGTGTAGTGGCTGAGGGAGTGACTGCTGATAGAAGTGTGATGAGCAATCTGAAAAAAAATCTAAATGGAACTGCTGATAGTAGACTGAGTTATGGAAAGAGTATGAGACCTAGTGACCTAGCTGATAGTATAATGGGACTAGCAGTAGCACTATTACTCAAGAAGTTAATCTCAGAATTTGCAGTCACCCTATACTTCAAGAGTTTAGTAGTGACAGCAAAAATGGTCCTGGGGCTGATTGTGAAGCAGGTGGAAGGCACAGCATCTGTTAAGTTCCTAAAGAGCCAGAAAGGAGTAGAGGTGGGCTTTGAGGAGGTGGGGCCACTGAAGGAGGTACTGAAGGCTGGATTGATGGTTGGGGAGGTGTGTGTCCCAATGACACAGTGCTTGAGATGGGATCTCAGAGTGGTATAGCTCCTGGTGAAGGGAGTGTCTACATGACTGCTGTGGAGATAAAGAGAAGAGTTGAGGAGGTCATAGCTGAGTACAGAGAGGTGGTTGATATAGGGTTTAGGGTCTGGGAAGGGACTACCTTCTGGATAGGAGATGTTGATGTCCAGATTCAACTGGCAGAGAGAGAGACTACTGGTAAGGTGCATGATTGGCCTTTAGTGATAATGTAGGGAGCCTTTGTATATAAGATGACAAGGGTAAAGGGGAGTGAGGAGGAGGAGAAGGACCTGTTAGAGGTGCTAGAGAAGCTGAGTAGTATGGTAGAGTAGAGGATGAAGGCTTAGAAGGTATATATAGAGTTGATGCACTTGAAGATTGTTAATGGGAGGTGAGTTCATGTTAACAAGGGGCTGTGAGAGAGGACCCAAGGTCGCAGAAGGTAGAGAGAGTTATTGGTGAGTCTGGAGGTAAAGAAGATAAGGGCTACTAATAGTAGCAAGAATACTGGGGGAGTCTTGGTGAGTATCTGAACTGGGGGGCAAGGGGAGAATATAGAGATAGATCTGGAGGAGGCCAGGAAGATGCTGAGCAAGGACCCATATGAGAATAGTATGTTCAATCTGAGAGCAGTGTCCTACTCCTATCTCTCTTATCAGGCAGGGACTGATTGTGAGGGGCCAAGTGACAGAGAATGTGCCCATATATAGTGCCCAGCAGATACACTTTGGGGTTCCTGAGTTGGAAAAAGGAGAACAAGTAGTAGCAGTTGGTGAGAAGGAACTGATGGATATCTCAGAGAAGGAATGGAATGAGGCTACAAGTATAGGGGAGAATATCTCAATGCTGAGTGGAGGATGGTCTATAACCCCTGGGGGGAATGAAGTGAGGAATCTACTATAGATGTGCTGGATGATGAATAACCTTGTAGCTGAGGAACTGGGAGAAGTAGATCTGAGAGTAATGAGTGATGAGCACTGGGCAAGGATCTTGTATAGCAATAGATTGGTGGAGGCATTAAGGGCAGAGGTACTGGCAGTCTTCCTAGAGAAGGAAAGGTATGAGGTAGACAAGGAGAGGGAGGC
The DNA here is from genome assembly GCA_003990745.1 of Jimgerdemannia flammicorona. Lineage (NCBI taxonomy): Eukaryota > Fungi > Mucoromycota > Endogonomycetes > Endogonales > Endogonaceae > Jimgerdemannia > Jimgerdemannia flammicorona. The sequence continues at coordinate 7,861 of RBNI01004713.1, read as the reverse complement.
TGAGCTGGTAGTTGTTGCTGGTGAGCAAGCTACCTACTGCTGGAAAAAGTATCATGGTTTGCAGCTCTAGCAGGAGGCCTGCCTGGAGTATTATGAGGATTTTGAGAAAAAGAAGAATGGGAAAATAGCTGAGCTACTAGAGAGATTGGAGACTAAGAGGGCTGAAGAGGAGATAGTGTCTGCTGAATACAATCTGGACTTAGTAAGAGAGGTGAGAGATATGGAATATATTTTCAATTTTACAATATTTCTTATGAACAGTATAACCAACATTTTTTCTCTCAATGTGAATGAGTTATAGAGTTCATTTTGGCATTAGAACATTTTTGCTTAGCTGAAGAGACTAGAGGCTGATCTCTTTCTTTTGTAGGATATCAGGTGTGAGGATGATTTAGATAGACTGGAGTGGACTAAGAAATGGGGAGGAGAGGCTATATAGAAAGGCAAGGTGGAAATTCTGGTCTAGAGGGGCAGAGGAGAGATATGAGAGGTGAGGAGCTGAGGTAACAGACTGGTTTGGGGAGAGTGGATTCAGGCAGGTTGGGAGCCAGTTATAGTGGGGTCTTACTATTGTTCTACTATATAGAGAAAGTGTGTGGAATGGGTGAAGGGTCTCCAGGAGAGTGGGGCCCTTATAGAGGCTGGAGTGGATATACTTGGCAGGGACTTCAATATAGTCTGAAATATATTGGTGGATAAAACTGATAGAGGACAGGGGGCTGAGAGTAGGAGTGGAGATCTGGAGGCATGGGAGGAAGTAGAGAGACTGAGTATACTGGTGGATGCTGGTAGGGGATTTTGGGATGATAGGAGGGTATATACACTGGGCCAGGGGTCTGGGAATAAGGATCAACTGGGTTTTGACTGCAGACTGCTGGGGATTGGATATCTGAAAATCACTGAAGGTTGAATAGTATCTGTGGTCTGATCATTGGGGGTTACTGGGACAGGGATATTTTGGGGAGAGTGAGGATGGGTCTGGATATTGGTACCTAAATTTCTCTTTGTTAGATGATAAGGGGCTGTGAGATAAGTGGGCTGTAGATATTCAGCAGAGGGTAGAGGGATGGGTACAGGAGGGGGCCCCCATGGGTGTTAGGTAGATGTAGCTGAAGGAGGCTACTAGGGTCTACTGGGGAGAGGCTGGCAAGATGGGTGGCATGGGCTTCTGTTAGGCTGGCTTGGCTTCTGGAGGATGGGGCTGGACTGTTGGCCCTGGAGGGGGGGGAGGACTGGAGATTATTACAGACATGGAAGGAGGTTGAGGAGCTGCAACTGGTGGTAAGAGAGGAGGAGGAGGCACAGGTGTAGAGTCTAGCAGTATGGTTGTATTGACAGGAACTGGAGGAAGAAGAGAGGCCCTCTAAGTTCCTCACAAGGGCCCTTCAGGCAAGGAGAGTTCAGCAGAGGTGGAAGGGGGCATTGGATGCTGATAGTTATCTGGTACATGGTATACAAGACATTCTCAGATTGTTAAAGAAGAAGTGGAGTGGTCTGTAGAGTGAGGAGGAGGGAGGGGCAGATGATGCTACCATTGACTGTACTTTTGAGGATTGGCACCTACTACAGGTGGGAGGACTGAATAGCCTGGTATTGCTGATACAGGAGGAGGAGATTTACCAGATTCTTATTATAACTTTGCTGGACATAGTACCAGAGAAGGATGGCTTACCTTGGGACTTTTGGAAGAAGATGGTGGGAATCCCCAGTGTGCTAGAAGAATTGATGGCAATGTGTGACTTAGTACTACAGTCAGAGAGATAGGTGGGTGAGCAGGATCTGGGGCTGGTGGTACTGCTCTATAAGAATAAAGACAGGAGAGAGAACTAGAGGAACTGGTGGCTGATCATACTACTAGATATAGACAGGAAGTTGGTTACTAAGTTAGTGATGGCAAGGTTGCAGAAAGTGGCTCAGCAGGTATTTGGAGAGAAACAGCAGAGCTTTGTAGGTGGCTGACTCATTAGGGATGGTACAGCTTGAGTGCATAGTGTTATTGAGAGAGTATGAGCCTGTAGACTGGATGGGTACTTGGTTTTTCTGGATCAAGAGAAGACATATAACTATATCCAGTGGGGTTGGTTGGCAAAGGTACTGAATAGGATTAGTGTCCCTCAGCAGTTCTAAGTAATAATGATCAGTCTACTGGAAGAGAGTCAAGCAGTACTCATGTATAATAGACACTAAGGGGGGCTTTTTCTCTGGATAGGGGGGTCCTCTAAGGAGACCTACTATTCCCCATTTTATATATGCTCTCATTAGAGCCATTGATGGATAGGATTCAGTGAAAGATAGTAGGACTCTCAGTATTGAGTATTGGATAGAAGGTTGGAGCCTTTGTGGATGACATAGTGGTTGGCCTGAGATCAATTGCTAATATAGAAGAACTCAAGACAATGGTGGAGTGGTATAAGGTGCATTCTGGAGCTAAACTCAACTGGCACAAGTGTGAGATGATGGTGTTAGATAATGGCCTGGTGGGAGGAGATGTCATTGGAACAATTATCTCTACTGGGGAGACAGTATGCTACCTAGGTATTTATCTCTTGGTTTATGGGTCAGTCTTACCTAGGGCTTGGTGGGAGCAGTGAGTTATGATCTGGGGAGAGATCCTACAGAGCTGGGGTGGCTGCCAGTTGTCTCTAGCTGGGGATGTTTCTACTTTGAATGTCTACTGGCTACCGAAGCTATGATATTTGGCTTATTATCTAGACTTCTCAGCCTAGGTGGTGAAGCAATTGCTGAAACTAGCCAAGGGTTAGATCTGGGCTGGGAGGAGAAGTCAGATTAGCTGATAAATCTTGTCTCTGCCAGTCACTAGAGAAGATCTGAGACTGGTTGACTTTTTGAAGAGGCTGTACTACCTGAGAGTATGGTGGCTGAAGAGGGTGGTGGAGCTGAGAAATAGTAGCTAGATTTCCCTGATAAAGAGGGTCTGAGAGATGAGGTCCTTACCAAGAGGCTCTACAGGTAATCTACTGTCTTTGGTTGAGCTTCAGAACATTAGTCACATGCAGTATAAGGGATTCTGGTAGAGGTTTGTAGATGGGGCACACTACATTGGAATTTGCTAGTAGAGAGATGAAGGAGAGATGCCTTGGGGCCCTATGATGTGGAGATGGAACTATGTGCTATTGGGGGATATCTCATTATTTGATTTTGATATTAGTGATAAGGTAGAGTATCAGAGAGAGTTAGGACAGAATTTGTGGCCTAGTGGATAGTAGCAGGTAGATATCAGGGAGGAGTGGGATTGAAATGGGATTCAGACTTAGAGTGCTGAGGTCAGGTGATAGTTGCCACCAAAGTACTGGGTGGTCTGGTGGTGTATGTTGTAGAGGAATATTATGCTCAACTTTTGCTCAGACTATCTAGTTGAGGGGAGATGTAATAGTTCTAGTTTCTTTAAGAGAAAGTAGCTAAATCTGGAAGTTCTGGTTGGCCTAAAGTAGCTTGAATAGATACTTAAAGGTTCAAGTATTCTTGAAGGATTTCTGAGAGAAAATATTCTGAGCTTTATTCAGGCAGAGAACAAGGATATTTATATATGATCTGAAAGAAAGATCCAGAAGAATCTTAGAAAGAAAGAGAAATGCCAAGAAATAGGTTCTCAGCAAAGCTGACTAATACTATTCTATAATGTTCCAAAAGATTCCATGACTAGCTAAGACAAGATGCTTGGTATTAAGGAAAGATAAGAATGTTCTAGTGGTGTCTGGGTACTGAGAGAAGATTTCTAAGCAAGTAGAAGGTGATGGAACATAGTAGAATATTCAAGAAATGATAAGAAAAGACTAACTAAAAGATATGAAAATGTACTAAGACTAAATATAACTGTGAAATTATTACATCTCTCTCTCCTTAAGAACTAATATCCTTATTGAGTTCTTAGGTAATATAAGACTAGATATACTTAACCAAAATTTCTCAAACTTGAATCAGTATATTGGTGGGGATTGATCATCCTCATATAGGGCAGAGGGCCTATTACCAGACTAATCAACTGGAAGGAGTTCAAACCCAGCTAGTAGCTTCATTTTGGTAGACTTCTTGTTTATTAAATATTCTGCTGGTTCTAGGGTCCCAAAGTAAACTTCTGATGCATAAGACACTGGTCATTATCATAGGTCATCAACAATCTAAGGAAGTCACTACAGGGATTGAGCAATGTGTTTTGCCTCGAAGTCTTAAACTAGATCTTGAGAGTTCTTGAGGTTGACCAGTGGTTTTCTTTTTTTTTTTTTTTTTTTTTTTTTTTTTTTTTTTTTTTTTTTTTTTTTTTTTTTTTTTTTTTTTTTTTTTTATAGTCACTTGGACTTCCCTTTATTACCTCAATCTATAATAATTATACAATATCACCCACATTCCCTCAACCAATATCCCTCAGATCTCCCTCTCTACTCTCTATCTCTCCCTGTTAAAGAATAACCACCCAAATCCTCCCTCCACTTTTCTGGCAAATACAATTCACTAAACTTCGGCAGCTCTCCCCACCCAGTCCCCACCCTCTCCACTAGTCATTCAAAATGTCCAATAATAGCCATTCTCAACATGTCACTCTAGCCCCAACCCCAACTTACTGACCCTCCTCAAATATATGTAACCAATGCCTGGCCAGCCCAACCCAGATTGCTAGAGCCCAACTCAAGATCAACTATTTATCTCCAACCCCTCCCACCAGCCTTTGGCAGAGCTCTCCCCATCTCCCCCCATCCCCTCTCACTAGGGTCCACAGTCCTAACTGGCCCACAATGTGGCATCAAAACTCTCCTAAAATATTACACTCACTAAGCCAATGTTCAGGTATTTATAGCACTCCTCCTTCCTGTCTAACATTCAAAAATTCCTCACACTCAAATGTACCATCCACCACCAAGTACCCAGACTGATAGTTCAACATCATATTCTATCTTAGAAACTGCCACCACACTATCCAGAACTTGGAGGGAAGCCACTGCATCACCTGCTTGCTCCAAGGCCAAAGACCATTCCAGTCCCACTCCTTGTCAATTTCTACCCTCTACTATACCTCAGGCCACAGATCCCCCCCTAAGCCCTGCATATACTCCATTCTATCACCAAGCTAGAAATCCTTCACTAAAGTACCACCCAGCAATAGCCTGTCCTATCTCTATATCTATGGTCCCCAATCTTCCTCTCCCTCAGCCCCCTGCCACTGAAGTCCAATTCTCCTAGCACCATCCACCACCCCTCACCAAAAGCTCTTAAACTGCATCCTCTTGCTCCCATCCAGGGCCACCATTGCAAGCAGATCACCAGATGCTCCATGAGGAGAATACTGGGCCTCCCATACCCTCTGCAAGAGTGGAACCCACTTCTGACCCCTTAACTTGCTCACCCTCTTCAGCTACCATACTTGCAAGCAATGAAGGTGTTTGGTAAAGTCCATCAAGCCTAGCCCACCTTTGTCCACAGGTAGGGTTAGAACCTCCTATCCTATCTGACTTTGCTGCCCAGTCTAGATCTATGATCTTGCTATCTTCAGAAGTCACCTGATCACCCATATTGGGAAGTCCAGATGATATCCCACATACCACAGCTTTAGCAGCCAATACACATTCAGCACTATCATCCTTCCTGTCAAGGATATATATCAACCACTCCACTATAAGAGCACATCACCCTATACTAAGAGTTGCTGTTCCTACTAAGTATGGGGTAGGAGAGATCCATATACTGAGAAGTAGATCCTCAGGTAACAAACTGGATCTCCTGCCAGTATCACCATTCCAATTATGTTGTCATCAACTATTCTGCTGCCTAGCACCAGAGTCTTGCATTTGTACCAATTGAGTCTAGCACTAGATCCTCTCTTATACCATTCTACAGTCCTTCTCAATTCCTCCATATCCACCAGTGAACCCAGTCTGACCACCATATTATCTGCAAAGGCCCCCACTTTCCAATTAATCCCCAGAATGTCCAAACCTCCAATTCAACACCAGATCCTATCCAATAGGGGCTCCAAGGAAAGGGCATATAAGATGGATGACAAAGAGTCACCTTGTAGCACTCTCTGACCAAGTGAAAAGGTTACACCCCTATGTCTATTGACTACTAATACTGCCTGACTGTTTTCCAAAAGACTGATTAGTGACCTTCTGAACTCTGGGGGAATACTCACCTGTTTCAGTACCCCCTCCAGCCAGATCCTCCTTACTCTATTATATGTCTTCTCCTGATCCAGGAATACTAATCTGCCATCAACCCCAGCCACCCAAGCCCCTTCAATTACATCATAGACCCAGGCTGTCTCATCTTGGATCAACTGATCACTAACAAATTCTCTCTGCTCTACTCCCAGTACTTGCTGTGCAATCTCCTGCAGTCTAGTCACCAAGACCTTGGTCACCAGCTTATGGTCTATGTTGAGGAGTATGATCAGCCACCAGTTTTCCAATCATCCCTTCTCTCCTTATCCTTATAGAACAAGGAGACCAGTCCTAAACACTGGCCCTCAATCTAAGTTCCAGACCAAAGAACCTCATCATACATTGCTATCAACTTCTCCAATACTACCTCCACCCCAGTTATCTTTTTCCAAAAATCCCAGAGAAGCTCATCCTCCCCTGGAGCCATCCCCTTGCTTGTTGAAGCCAAAACCTTACAAATTTCCTCTCCCCTCACTGGGTCCCCCAGAGTCCCCAGACCCATCACTGGGTCTGGATGCCAATCCTCCAACTGTCTTTCAATGTCCAAGACATCCTCACTCCCTTCTTCCTCACTCCATAGGTCCTCCTAGTGGAATCTTAGTAATCCCAGAATCACTGGAGTCCCCACCACCATCTCCCCATTCTCATCCAAGAGACCATCCCACTGCTGTTTAGTTCTCTATACTTGTAGCATCCATGATAAAAACCTAGTGGGTCTTTCACCCTCTTCCAGCCCTTGCCACCTCAACCTCACCACCATCCCCTTCAGGTTAACCTCTTTCTCCAATTGTATCACTTCCTTAAGCTCCTCGACTTCCTTTTGAATCCTTACAATATGTTAGTCTGCTACCTCCCAATCCTCAAGCACTCCTGCTCATCTCTCCAGAAGCACTGCCAGCTGCTGTAAAGCCCAAAGCACTCTCTGCTACTGCTGAACACTCCTTCCTTTCCCTGCCTCCCTCCAGTATCTCTGAGCACTTGATTTTAGCCTCCACCAGCAATCTCCAATAACCAGGCCTTGCTCCTGCCATCTTCTAATTTTCCCAATAATCTCCTCCTCCCAGGCTGCTCATAAAGCACTATTCTCCAACAAAGAGAAATTCAGTTACCAATACCCCAGCCCATCCCCACTTTCCCCAAACCTCCCCCCCCCTAGTAGACCCCAGTGATCTGACCATGGGCACCAAACCACCTCCAGCACAGTCCAGACATCTGCTCTCCAGCACTCTGTTATCAATATCCAGTCAATTCTAGAATCCAGCCCTATCACCCAGTAAGTATAAATTCAACACTCTCTCTAGAACTGTCTCCTTGAATCAACCAAAGAACTCAACCTCTCCATCTCCATTCAATTCTCCAACCTACCACTTCTGCTTCTTATTCCTCTCCTATCATTAGTCCTATCCACCACATTATCTCTTACTATGTTGAAATCCCCACCCAGGCAGTTGATCTCTGCCCTACTCATGACACCAGCCTCCCTTAAATTTCTGATCCAATCTACTCATTCCCCCCTTTCTTCCAGGCAATAATATGATCCAACTGTCAAAGAGCTCCATCCAGGCCTCTTCTATACTCCCTATACCAACCAACTCCCCCAATGTCCAAGTTTACCAATGTCCCCCATCCCCTTTCAGACTAGGATACCCACCTGCCCAAACCATATAGCTGCCCCCCCCCCCCCACCC
>RBNI01004712.1:0-13582 GCA_003990745.1 Jimgerdemannia flammicorona | reverse complement strand
TATAAAAAAAAAAAAAAAAAATGCTTAAAAATTATTAAATATATAATTTTTAACATAGCAGATTTTGATGGTATACTTCACCATCATGATAATAACCTGCCATATAATTTTTTGATATATATTAGGCTTGGTAAAAACACTTTGTCGTAAAAAGAAAGAATTATTAGGTATCTCATTATCATAGTAATCAAGGTTAATTCAATGGCTCATATAAGGATTTCAACTAGAAGAATTAGAAGAATGGGAGATTGTTTGTATTGATACTCTAGTATTACATAAATATTGATAACATTTCCATTGATGATATTTCCATCTAAGCATAAGCCACTCAAGAAATTTCCATCACTTAAGTTGTACTTTCAACAGCAAGATGACAACATTTCTTTCATCCATATAGCTGCTCATATATGACCTCTCCTATTTATGTTTATTATATTTATGGTTCAATATGAATTTTGTCTTAATGAGATATTTATTTGAAATTATTCTACAGAGAACTTTCCCTCAGGGTGAATATCCAATATTGAGAGTATTTTTTAAAAAATAATAGAGTATCATTAATTAACATTGAGAAAAGATTACATTTCGCTCCATCTCGTTCAGAAAATGGTAAACACTTGGGATCGAGGAAGGAAGGCATAGACCCCTGTTTATTGTTCTTGTTTGCAATAGTGTAATTCGGATAATTATGTTAAAATGCAGTGATAGTATTCTGTGATGTTATTGTAATATTTATTTTGGTTTTGCCGAATTTGAAATTGTAAAATTGATCAATAAAATGGTCAGATCTAAGGCAACAATATTGTTAGTGAATTCTATAAGTAAAGCATCATAGGGATACAAGGAGAGTCTGCAAAGCAACCTGTGCATGGAATACTTAGATACTCTATTTCCTTGTAAATGTATGCCAATTTGGAAATTTCAATGACTGATATTTATTACACTCTTAACAGCCACTATTTATATATGATTTCCAAATCCAATTTTCATATGTAAGTACTTCCTACATAAGTCCACATAGAAACCTCCTAATATTTCTTTGCAAGGTATATGCAATCTGAAATCCTTTGATTTTGAAATAGATAATATCAATCAAGATTACGAGTCAATGGATATGTATCAATTAGTTACTTGCAGTCACAGGTTAGGAGTGGGCAGAGAGGTCTTACACTGCATATATACACCAGTTCTAGACATTTAGCACTAAAGATATTTTATGCCTCTATGCAATTCATGTACACTAGCTAGTACCTAAGATAGACATATGCTGCTTACACATTAGACACTCAGCAGAATAACTCAATTATCCCTTTACCACTTGTTCACTCTACCGCTCATCTCCTTTTTCCTACCCACTATCTCCCTCTTTGGTTTTCCTTTTTTTTTTTTTTTCATACTTACTTCTGTCAGGCTGGACTGGACTTTATAGCCCTTTCACTTTTTTGTACCCCTTTCCTTTTTTGGACTTTCCAAATAAGACATATAGATATATATACATATATATATTTCGGGTTTAAACATTGATTGTATAGAAACATTGAAGGTAACGAATTCAGCACACGTGCCCTTTCAAAAATAATGACAAATTGAAATTTCTGTTGCTTGGCTTACATAAATAAATATGGCTTTTGAGGCTATATAGTGGGAAAGGGTCAGCAATTTTCCAAAATCTCTTATTTATATAACTAAGAGATATATAGAAATTTTTGTATATGCTTACTATATATCTTTTTTATTTGATATAAATGTATATTAAATAAATCTTTTGAATATTTAAATATAAATTATAAATAAAAATATATAATAATTTCAATTAGCCAAACTCATATAAGCATTAATACAATTATCAAATTCTTATTTTTATTTTATTTTATTTTTTAAAAAAAATAAAATAAAAAAAAATATATAAAAATAAATTATAAGTTAATAGACTACTTTATATTATAATATAAGTAACTTCAAATCCTTAATATTTGCTCTTAAAGTAATAAAAAAATTAAATATATTTAATATATATTAATATTACTATACTTATAAAGTATACTTTGTTAAAAAAAATATCAATATAATATTATGTAGTGGTTACTGAGTCCTTCAAATTTGCCAGATTCTCTTCAAGATATATCTCTTAGACTAACTCAAGTTTGTTATAAGCAAGTTCTTATTGGAGTACCTTCTCAAGGTCTTATAGTCCTCAAACTTCTTATCTTTAAACTATCTTGTTATCTCTTAGATTGCTTGTAAGAGATTGTGTATATATAAGCGAACCAGAACTGACTTTATTTCAGAGAAAATAAGAGGGGTATTTATACAAAATATAATTCAATGGTTGCTAAGATATAAAGCTAAATATAAATTCCAATAACTAAAATAAAATGCCAGGATAGGAAAAATTGCTAAGTTCCAGGATTGGTACTGATGGTTGTACAGGTTCAGGATGCTGGTATAATTTCAATAGTATAGGAAAATTGTACTGAAATAATTCAGTATTACCTCAGAATGCTAGTGCTGGTATAATTTGATATCACATCAGAATGCTAGTGCCGGCATAATTCAGTATAACCAAAGAACTTTAGAGCAGAATGTTCAAGACCATAGGGGCTTCATCCTCATCAGAGGTCAGGATGTCTTTAAAGAAGATAAGGACTGCAAATTCATTATTATTACATAGGTCATGCATTTCGTGTACTTGTTTGCATATGTTGCACAGGATGATGTCATCACTGATGATGTCATCATATTCAGCAGCAGTGGCAGTTGGAATAAGGAGATCTGGGGCTCTCTAGTCTATAAAATTCTCTTCTACAAAATAAGGAACAAATGTGGGGTCTTAGAGAGGTATAACCTAAATACTTGGGCCTTGGAATACTGAGATCAATTCTTGCAGGAATTGGTCTGGATTGTCCTAAAGAATGGGGTGCCAGAAGTCTTCTACTTCATCACTATTGAGGGTAATAGTGGACTGGGCTTCTGTAGTCATCCTGGCTTTTAGTGCATCGATATAGCAGGCTGATAGGTCTCTGAAATCTGAGACTCTAACATACTCCAAGTTGGAGATCGACCATAGTCATACCTGAAGATCTGATGGATCTTCTTAGCTATCCTTATTTCTTGTATATCCATGAGAGTGGCATCTTGTAGCTCTTGAGTACTGGCCTGTAGGAACTCCTGGCAGAGGAGGTTTCCTATTTCATACTTCTGTCACATTTGGAGGCATTCAGTAGCAATGGTGATCCTTGTTTCCATTTCACAGCAGTAGAGGATAAAGTGATAAGGATCTGCAGTACCTAGGTTGACACTAGGAGTCCTTCTTGAGTGGGTCCTCATAGCTCTTCTGATGTCTTAGAATATCTTTTCTTCAACTGAGGTACCTTAGTGGTTCCTTGATCTTGAGGTTTGGTGAGCAGCAGGCATTTCATTTGTAGTAAGTCTTTGAGCTATATATTTCGGGATTGGTGGGTCTTATTGGTTGCTGTTACTGCAGTTTCTTGATCCTTCCTTTATATTTCTCAAGATACTTATACTGTAGTCACAATAACTTACAGTTGGTCATTATTGCTCATCTTGTATACTGTATGATCTTCTTGTGCTCCAATCTGGTGGCTTGTAAGGAAAAGCTGTCTCTTGTGCTGATGTTATCATTCTGGGATCACCATTATATCTTCTTCCTGAATAAGGATCTTCTTGAATATCCTTATTCATTGGTCTAATCCTGAATAATTTACTGATCCCATAACCTCTGATAAGGGATCAAAAAGTGGTATTTATGGGCTGGTATCTTTCCTTTGTATTTTGGTGTAATAGTGAAGGGTCACTCCCTTCATATAGAGCAAGGGCCTGATTGATCTTGACCAATCAGTTGATGGTTCGAACTCCTCTGACTTTGAAAGTCTCATGGATGAGTAGTTACTGGTACCGTATCCTTTAGAGAATGGTCCAGACAGATAGCCTGCTGATCACAGGACATACTGTTACAATTTGCAGACTAGAACCTCATGGGTGGTCATCACATTTTATTTCTCTTGTATAGGTTCATGGTACTTCTTGAGTCTGTTCCTGTGTACTGCAGTAGGCAGTATGGTCCCTGAGATTTTTCTAAGCCAGAAGGTAGTTCTCTTGATATCTTACACATAGAAGGGTCCTTCTCATTTGGGCTCCAGTTTTTGCAACCATGAGGCTTCTACTATATTTCAATACATTAGAACCTTTTCTTCAATTTGGATGGGTTCTAGGGTCTTGTGATTCTTTTCTGCATTTTTTCTTGTCAGCACTTGTGACTTGATGATGTAATCTTCAGCCTTCTTCCTTATTTGGTATAGTCTCCAGATTTCTGCATCAACCTATCTCCAAGTTAGGTCTAGATTTGTAGCTGAGGTTTCATTGGAATCTTCTTCTCCAAAGAGCAGTTCTCTTGGGGTAAAGTGTATACTCTGTGACCATATATCTCATAGGATAGAGAGGGCAGTTAGGAGGTAGTTATCTCAATTCTCATATGTCTCTGAGATTTTTGCCAGAATGTTCTTGAGGGTCTTGTTGGTTCTCTCTATCTGTCCATTTCCTTGAGGGTGGTATATGGTAGTCTTGATGTGCTGAATCTTGTATTTCTGATACATTATCTCATAGAATCTATTGACAAATTCAGTACTGTAGTCTGTTGTGATTTGCTTCAGTGTCTTGTAGTGGCAGATGATTTCTCAGTGCAGGAAGTCAGCTATAGAGAGGGCATTGGCTTCTGGTAATACTTCTGCTTCTATCTATTTTGTAAGGAGGTCTACAATAACTATAATATAGTGGTTTCCTGATAGTATTACTGGTAGTGGCCCAATAATATTTATTGTAATGTGGTGGAAGGGGATAGGCTCAATTTTTGATGACCCAGGTGTCTGGTCTTGCTGATCTTGTTTCTATTTTTGGCACTTATCACACTCTTTGACAAATTGGTGCAGGTCTTCTCCTATTTTGAGCCACTACATAGTTCTTCTTATCTTATCATATGTATTGATTTCTCATAGGTGTCCTTGCTCATATACTTCCTTCATTACTTGATACTTTTTATGTTTAGATATTACTAGCTTTCCTCCTTTTCTGAGTGTAGTATTGTCTAGTTCAAACTGTTTCCAAGTCTGATTGATGATGGTGATTATCTAGGGTTTGAGGTGGTTGGGTATCTTTCACTGTCCAAGATAGCTGATTAATCCATAGTATAACTCCTTATTCATATTGAATAGTCTTGATGGGAGTATTTCAGAGTGTCCTTGAGAGTGCATTGGCATTGATATTGGTTCTTCCTGAGTGGTGCTTGATAGTACAGTTATACTCTTGCAGCCTGTAGATTCATCTGACATATATTCCTTTAGGGTTCAGAGTGTGGAATAGCCAGGCAAGAGCAGAATGGTCTGTTTGAATGGTGAAGTGTTTTCTAGCTAAGTAGTAGTACAACTTGTCTACTGCCCAAACTACTGCTAAGCATTCAAGCTTATATGACTCATAGTTCTGTTCTACTCCATAGGTACCTCAGCTTGCATAGGAGATGACATATTTATGTCAATCTTTCTTCTGGGCTAGGACTGCTCTAAGTCCTATAGCACTTGCATCTGTCTGCAGGATGAATTCTAGATTCCAATCTGGTCTTCTGAGAATAGGTGCTTGGGTCAACCTGGTCTTGAGTTCATTGAATATTTCATGACATTCTTTAGTCCATTCAAATTTGGTTTCCTTCTTCAGTAGCTCATAGATAGGTGCTGCAATGTTGGAGTATCCTTTGATGAATCTTCTGTAGTATCTGGCCAGTCCAAGGAAGGCATGGATTTCTATAGTTGTTCTGAGTCTTGGGTAGGCTACAACAGTTTCAATCTTTATAGATTCTGGTCTGATTGATGAGGTATCCTAGGTAGGTGATTTCCTGAGCTGCAAACTTGTATTTCTTAGGCTTGATGTAGAGGCTATACTCCTTGAGCTTCTTGAGGACTAGCTGTATATGATTAACATATTCCCATACAGTATTGCTGAAGATGATCACATTATCAACATAGACAAAGAGCCATTTTCCAATCTTATTACTGAAGACTCTATTCATTATTTGCTAAAAACTTACTGGAGCATTGCACATTCCAAATGGCATTTGCAGGTAAATATAGGTGGCATCAGGTGTGATGAAGGCTGATTTCTCACTAGCATCTTGAGTGAGACCAATCTGATAGAAGCCTGAGAACAGATCCAAGGTGGTGTAGTATTTGGCTTTGCTTCCAAAAGTAGTAAGGATTTCTTGAATATTTGGCAAGGGCTGCCTATCCTTCTTGGTGATGGTATTGAGCTTTCTGTAGTCAATGCAGAGTCTTGGTACAAACTCTCCAGGCTTGCTTCCTTTCTTCAGGGCAAGGACAATGGGTGAAGTCCAGGGACTGATAGCTTGCTTGATGATTCTGACTTCTTCCATTTCCTTGAGTTCTGCTCACAGCCATTCTCTGTAAGCAGGTGGTATAGGTCTGGCTTTCTGGTAGATGGGCTTGGTATCACTAGTGTCAACTTCATGGTAGTACTTGGGTTCTTAATTGTGGATATCTCTGAAGTCTGTAGCAAGTACTCCTTCATTCTGGTGCAGGATCTTAAGAAGTTGTTCTTTCAAGGGAAAGTTTTCTCCAATGATATATGCATGCTTGTTCTGGTCTCTGTCTTTTTTGTGCTCAAGTTTGGTAATCTTGATAGTAGTATAGGCTCCTCTTCCAGTAGATCCAAAGCCTTGTTCTCCTCTCTTGGTCTTGATGAGTTTAATGGCTTCAGTGATCTTGGGTTTTCTTGATTTTATGGATCAGTATCTGGCCAATCCTGTCATGCTTCTTGACTTTGAATGGGGTGGTGAAGTTGTGATTCCTGACTATGAGAAAGATCTCGCCAGTATAATCAGGGTTAATTACTCCACCTTCAACTGAGATTTCACTTTTGGCCAGACTGCTCCTCATCTTGATAATTCTGGAATGGTTTTCTGGCAGCTTGACTCCAATTCCAGTGCCAAGTAGGGTAGTGGTCTGTGGTTCAAGAGTAGCATCTTGAATGCTGGCAAGGTCCATTCCTATAGCTCCTTCAGTCTTGTATTTTGGGATCTTAGCTTTGGGGTGAAACTTCTTAACCTTAAGGGGGATGTCTGATTCTTGTTCCTCCTCATTATCACTGTTAGCTTGAAGCTTGGGAGGCTGGTCATCTTCTTCAGCTTTCCTTTTTGCTTCAGCAGCTTCTTGCTCATATTTCTGTTGGTGGATTTTTCTAACTTCACTAATACAGGACCAGCAGTCATTCAGATGTTTGGAGCAGTATATCCTAGTACCATGCATGCATCTTCCTTGAGGAGCATAGCCATCAATGATCTTGTTGTACCACTGCTCATCTGTGAGCTTGGGTGTCTTGTTCTTGTTCTTGTTCTTGTTCACCAAGTGCATGAAGACTTCTGTGTCCTTTTCATCTCCTTCCTCCATGTCTAGTAGAACTCCTTTGTGGACATTGATAGAGACTTATACCTTACTTCCTCTATAGTTGATCTGTATCTTCTGGGCATTGAGGTCAATAATGGCCTTGGCCTTATGAAGCCATTAGTTGCCAATGAGGATGTCATAGTTGGTGGTACTTGTAACAATCATATCTACTGTGATGGTAGCTCCTCCTATCTTGATGTCTCATATTTTGCCAAAAGGGGTAGCTCATGTACCATCTGCTGTAATATAGACTATCTTGGTGGACTCTTCAATGTCCCAGCCTAGGTGGTCAATTGCTTTCTTGCTCATGAGGCATCCTCCAGCACTAGTATCAATGATGATATCAAAGATACAATCTTCAATCTGACATGAGGTATAGGCTGATGTCTTGCACTGGTCTTTGGATTCTTTGCCTGAGTCTTCTGATTCTTCCTGTGCATTGTGAGCTTCTACAATCTTGTACTCTTGATTCTTGGCAGTAGTTGCAAGTCCTACTCTCAACTACTGTCTGAAGACAGGGACTTCAGCTAGCTGTCCAAAAGTAGCATTGACCTTCTGTTCCTTGAGGTCCTTGTAGATATCATACTGATGGATCTTGATCTTGCATGGCTTCTGTTCCTTCTTGCTTTCACTTTCTCCTGAGACTGGAGTAGTGCCTTCAATGATTTGGCAGACAGCTTCATCTAACTCTATGTCTTGATCAATCTCCTCAGGTTGAGTCTTGCTTTGAATGGTAATAGCTGGGGTCTTCTTTGGTCTTCCAACTGGCTTGCTTTTGCTCTTCTTGTTATAGGGCTTGGACCAGGTTCTGGTACCTTCAGTAGCAGGGTAGAATTCGAGCTCCTTATAGTATTCTTCACTATCAGTATTACCAATCTCCTTGATGACTACTGTATTGATTTGTTCTCTAGTTCTGCTAGCATTGCTTGGTTGGGCTTTGTTTCTTGTTTTGGTCATGCAATTCTTTGCATAGTGGCCTTCTTCTCTACATCTGAAGCATGTAATATTGCATTCTTCTATAGCAGCTGCAAATCTCTGCACTGATCTTCTGTTGGCACTTCAGACTTCTCTAACAACATCACCAAGGTATATAGTCATCTCAGCAAACTGCTTGGCAAGTTTCTCCACTAGGTTGGCTTTGGTTGTCTTGGGGATAGGTGGGGATAGTTGTCTGTTTACAACTGTGGCAGGTATGATACTAGTTAGCTTTGATGGCTCTATCTTGATACCAGTTATTTTCTCTATTGAGTGTTCAGCAGAGTGTCTGGCAGTCCAATATCTCTGTACAAAGACACTTTCTGATCAAGGGTCAGTGCAGCTGAGGTAGATTGGATTGCTAGGGCAATTTCAGGGTAAACTCCTTTGAGGAAGGTTGAATCTGCTATTTATTCCATGAGGGCATCATCACAGCCAGCCAAGACAATCTGGTGGCAGATTTAGGTATAGAATGAGTTGGGATCTTCACTGAGTCCCTGGCAGATAGTATTGAGTTGATTCTTGAGAGCTTGCTTGATCTCTTCAGTATAGTATGTTGTTCTGAAGAAGGTCTTCATGTTGGTAAGTTTGGCTGCACTATTATCAGCAATAGTGGCTGCATTGAACTTGTCCCTGGCAGGTCCTCTGAGGCTGACTGGTAGAAGGGACAATTGTGCATCTACACCAAGAGCTCATATGGTAGCAAATTTTTCAAGTTCTTCAATGAAGATCAGGATTGACTCTTCAGTAGTATATCTATAGAATGTAGGGGGGCACATTTCCATCTTGTCTTGAATTCTTATAGGGGTGACTCTTGTTGTCAGGGTAGTTGTTGTGGGGGTTGTTTATTTTTCAACTTGAAATTGAGGGATTTATCTTGAATCACTGCCAATGGGCACCAAGTTGTCATATAGTGGTCATTGAGCCCTTCAAATATGCCAGATTCTCTTCAAGATATATCTCTTAGACTAACTCAAGTTTGTTATAAGCAAGTTCTTATTGGAGTGTCTTCCTAAGGTCTTATAGTCCTCAAACTTCTTATCTTTAAACTGTCTTGTTATCTCTTAGATTGCTTGTAAGAGATTGTATATAAGTGAACTGACTTTATTTCAGAGGAAATAAGAGGGGTATTTATTCAAAATATAATTCAATAGTTGCTAAGATATAAAGCTAAATATAAATTCCAATAACTAAAATAAAATACCAGGACAGGAAAAACTGCTAAGTTTTAGAGTCAGCACTGATGGTTATACAGTTTCAGGATGCTGGTATAATTTCAGTGGTACAGAAAAATGGTACTGGAATAATTCAGTGTTACCTCAGACTGCTGGTGCTAGTATAATTTGGTGTCACATCAGAATGCCAGTGCTTGCATAATTCAGTGTAACCAAAGAACTTTAGAGCAGAATGTTCATGACCATAGGGGCTTTATCCTCATCAGAGATCAGGATGTCTTCAAAGGAATGAGGTCTGTGAATTCATCATCATTGTATAGGTTGGGCATTTTGCATACTTTGCATACTTCATGTATATTGCATGGGATGATGTTATTGCTGATGATGTCATTATGTTCAGTGGCAGTAGTAGCAGGAACAAGGAGATCTGGGGCTCTCCAGTCTATGAGGTTCTCTTCCACAAAATAAGAAACAAATGTGGGGTCTTGGAAAGGTCTAACCTGAATGCTTGGACCTTGGAATACTGAGATCAATTCTTACAGGAATTGGTCTGGGTTGTCCTGAAGGATGGGGTGCCAGAAGTCTTCTACTTTATCACTATTGAGGGTGATAGTAGACTGGGCTTCTGTAGCCACTCTGACTTCTAGTGCATCAATATGGTAGGCTGACATGTCTCTGAAATCTGAGACTCTAACATACTCTAAGTTAGGGATTAACCATAGTACATGCCTGAAGATCTGATGAATCTTCTTAGCTGTCCTTATTTCATATATATTTATGGAAGTGGTATCTTGTAGCTCTTGAGTGCTGGCCTGTAGGAACTCCTGGCAGAGGAGGTTTCCTATTTCATACTCCTGCCATATTTGGAGGCATTTGGTAGCAATAGTGATCCTTGTTTCCATTTCATAGTGGTAGAGAATAAAGTGATAAGGATCTGCAGTACCCAGGTTGACACTAGGAGTCCTTCTTGAGTAGGTCCTCATGGCTCTTCTGATGTCTTGAAATATTCTTTCTTCAACTGAAATGTCTTAGTGGTTCCTTGGCCTTGAGGTTGGGCAAGCAGCAGGCATTTTATTTATAGTAAGTCTTTGAGCTATTTTGGGATTGGTGGGTCTTGTTGGTTGCTGTTACTACAGTTCCTTGATCCTTCTTTTATATTTCTCAAGATATTTATACTATAATCACAATGACTCACAGTTGATCATTATTGCTCATCTTATATACTATATAATCTTCTTGTACTCTGATCTGGTGGCTTGCAAGGAAAGGCTGTCTCTGGTACTAATGTCATCATTCTGGGGTCACTGTTACAATAACAATATTAAAATGGTTTAAATAATTTAAATTCATTAAGTATTATTTTATATAATTAATATTCTCTTTCAAATTTTATTAAAATTAATTATATTTACTTAGTTTAATTCTTAGTTATATAATTAGAAAAAAAATTATATTTAGTTTTGATCTATATTTTATTAAATACTTCTAAGCTCATTTTCAGTTTTTTTAAAAAAAATTAACTAAATATTTCATTTTATAGTTATTATAATAAACTAGTTAATATATTTCTCTAAAGAATTAGTATTTTATTTTTATAATTACAATTATAATTTTTTAAATAATAGATATAGAGTTAATACTAATAATTTAATATATTTTAATTATAATTTAGTTATATACTCTTTCTATTGTATTATTTTATAAATATCTAATAATATAGTCTTTCTAAATATAGATATTCTTTTAAAGTAAATTATATAATTTAAATAGTAAGAATAATATTATATATAAAATTTTTTATTTCTAATATAATACAGCAGATACCTAATCTCAGAAGTATGGCAGATTTTTGTATTTTAGAAACTTGATCTCGTTCTGACTCTTGTAGAGTTCTCAGAGTACAGAGGTGTAAGTTTTAAGTATATTTGCCTGCAAAATTACTAATTTCTTGCTTTTCTTTACTTTGAACTATTTTAATCTAAGGTTTATTTACTCTAGATATCGAAATATTTATAGCAATAGAGTGGCTAAGTTATGACTATATTTTCTATAAGTCACTTTTTACAAATGTTGAATTTTTTGATATCTACTAAGATTTTAAAATTATAAGAATTTCAACATTTGCAGAATCTTGGCAATTGTTAATGTTTTTATATTTGTTGAATAACTGGCTATATTATATTTGAAAATTAGTTGAAGTTGAATAAATTGCATATTTTATACTTTACTAATAAATGATATAAATATAATAGTATGGTATAAGGTCATATACTGACATATCAAGTTGTTATTCCAATACTCCTGCTCAATGAGATATATAACTAAAAAAAAAAATACAACATGTATCTAAAAAAAAATATAAACTAAAATAAAAGTAATGTATAATACATACAAAACTAAAACTACATATAACCCAATTTACTATATAAAATCCTATATTCAAGGAATTTTCACAGGTCAAAAAGTATTCTGAAATATACCTATAGGTAAAAAATACAATATATATAATCCTCTTATAGATGAGGAATGTAACCAATATATATATAGTATGAGAGACTTTTAACAGCCTAAAAAATATCTTGTGATCAATCACTAGGAAGATCTATTCCTTTAATGCATTGTTTAAACTTTAGCTTTAAAAGGACTTTAGTAAATAAGTCTACAATCATATACTCTATAGAGATATATTCTAAGTATATAGTACTATTTTCTATATATTTCTATACAAAATTATTCTATATATCAATATATTTCATTCTGCTATAATGTACCAGATTCTTAGCAAGTGCTATTATGGATTAGTTATCTTATCTGATCAGTATAGAGTTCCTCTAAGTAAAGCTGAGCACCTTTAATAGTTTATAGATCCAAATAACTTTCTTTATTACCAATAACAATGCTTGGTACTCCATCTGTATTGATGATATTATCATGAATAATTGCTTATATGTTTGCTATGAGATAACTCTTTGTTATTTTTGCTAATATGAAAGAGATATCTGGTCATAGACTGGTAGTTATTGAAGTCTCTGGTCCAATTGGCATCATATATTTCAGATAGCTGGATACTATTGCTCTTACCATTGCCCTCACTCAATTTAATATTACTATCCAATATAAGTATATAGTTTGCTGATCCCTTTAAAAATCTGAAAATTCTCTTAATTGCTAACCAGTGTGAGTTGTCATAGTATGAGCAATACTGTACTACTTTATTGATAGTATAGAATATATCAGACCTCATTCTAAGTATAAGATATATGAGGAAACGGACCACTTAGTGATAGGAAATATTTTTGGTAGGTATATTATTATCATTATTCTCAAGTATAGTATTTGGCTTTCTTAACTTCATAAAAGTATCTATAGGAGTGCTAATAGGTTTTTATTCACTCATATTAAAACATTCAAAAATGGCTTTAACATAAGTTTCTTACAAGAGGTGTATAGTATACATATATATTTCTATTATATATCATTAATATCTCCAAAAGAAAGGATGTATTGCCCATATCAGTCATTTTGAATTCTCAGCATAGGGCTTCTTTAACTCTATTAAGCCTATTTTTGCTAGTAATAATGATAATATCATCAATCTATATACTGATGAATACTATATCATTATCATAATACTGGATATATATATAATTATCTGCTTTACAATATATAAATCCATTGTCAAGAAAATGTTTATCAATTCTTTTATTCCATAGCCATACTGCTTGCTTGATGTCATATAGTTCCTTATATAATTTACATATGAGCTCACTATTTTTATATCCTTATAGTTGACAGATGTATAGTTTAGTGTCTAAATCACTATTCAGAAATGCTGTCTTTATATTCATTTGATAGATTTTGAGATCATATACTATACTGATTATAAGAAGTATTCTAAGTAAAGTAAGCTTGAATATATGTGAAAATAATTCATCATAGTCTAATTTTTTTTTTTTTTTTTTTTTT
>RBNI01004711.1:0-13583 GCA_003990745.1 Jimgerdemannia flammicorona | reverse complement strand
GCATAATAAAACAGCTAGACAATAGCTAGCCTAGGTTAATGGGGGGGCAGTGCTTGGTGGGTGGTGGGGGAGGGTTTTGGCCTATATAGTCTAGGTTCCCTTCTAATAAAAATCTGTGGGACATGAGTCTGTTAAAAAAAAAAAAAAAAAAAAAAAAAAAAAAGAGATCCTTAAACAAAATAGATTTTGTTAGTTATTTATTTTTGCATAATTCACCAACCAAATATTTCAAGTACAGATTTTGGCCATTATGATGGATAATGCCACAAACAACTAAACATTTTTCCAAGTTTTAGCAACCAGCCTCAAACAGGAAAATGTGGCCTTCAGTGCAGAAAGCTGCCATGTACAATGCCAGGCCCATGTACTGAACCTTGCTGTTCAGGACTATCTTATGTATGTAGACAAAACATCTGAGAGAGGAGGGGCCCTGAGTATAATTTCCAAGCTGCACAAACTAGTTGTGTTGATCTGATCATCCCCACAACGACGAGACAAATTCGCTGCGCAGTGTAGGGCAATCAGTTTAGTCCCAAAAGAGCTTATATTGGATATCTGTACACGTTGGAACTCAACATTTGCAATGATCCAGTGCACGCTGGAGTTTGCTATGATATGCATCCTTTTTTTCTTCAGTTGGCTGAAGTAACTGTTTCAGATGATGGAAGATTTATTTAAAGGAAAAAAGCCAATAGATTCAATGATGGCTACTGACAAGGAAATACAGACCGAGGCTCTAGGTGAAGGCAAGTGGGACATACTTAGGAATGTTGTCAGAGTTTTGGAAGTAAGTAGTGATTGCTCTGGCTCTACACTCGTTTTGTCTGCCTCTACACAATGCAACACCTCACCACATATAACTGCCAGTGTTTCGACAATTGTATAAAGGATATAGTCAAACAAATGACCCCGACAATAAGCTCTGTGATACCAGTATACAATCTTCTGATTAACCAGCTAGAGGACAAGCTCGAGGATAGGCTGGAGGGTTGCAGTGATTTGTGGTTAAGCCCAGATCAGAGAGACGTCGTGGAGGTTGCTCTAAGCAAGCTCAGAAAGTACTACTCCCAAATAGATACTACTGTATACTCAATCAATACAGGTATGTCGATATCGGCATGTGGCCATTGCCCCTTCCAAAATAGAGAAAACCCTGCAAAAACTCACTCTCCTTTTCTTCGAACAGTACTGGACCCATGCTTAAAGCTACAATATCATAAAGATCAGGGCTGGGAGCAGCACTTCATTGAGAGAACCAAACAGGCCATAATCGAAGTGTACCAGAAAAACTACGCACTGCTGCAAGGTTTCAGCTGAAGTCCCGACGAATATGCCAAGGGATCCCTCCTGTCCCACATTTACTTCAGCAGAAAGAGGAAGAGGGAGCTGTCAGTGGAAGAGCTGCCGTCAGTAGAAGAGCTGCCGTCAATAGATAAACTTACCATTTACCTTGCCAGCGACCACGTGGTCCTGCTGGAGGGTGCGGAAGTGCTCAACTGGTGGAAGGTGGGTTGTCAGGTGGGCATTATCAGGCGGGCATTGGGCCAATTTAACCCACCAATCTAACTACCGCTCTACCCACCGAGGCATGCAGCTGCGTCAAATGAACTTCCCCAGCCTGTGTGGTATAGCTTGGGACTACCTGGTGATTCCTGCCTCCAGCGCTTCCGTCGAGCGAGTGTTCTTAGGTGGGATGGACCTTGTTGCCCCAAAGAGGTGTATGCTGAATACTGAGACAATCTGGGCATGTATATGTCTGAAGTCTTGGTGGGGCTCAGGCCGCTAAAATTCGGCGGGTCCGCAGACAAGTTGGTTGGCCTTGTGGAATATTTAATACCTTTCAAATTAATACCTTTCAAATTAATAAAAAAAAAAAGAAAAAAAAAACCTGAGGACTCGGCCTGAAGTTTGCAGCCCAAGTGGGCAGGGTTGGCAGCAGTGGCGGAGGGAGCACGCAATATTTGCAGCCCTCAGCCAGCAGTGAGGGGCAGCCCCAAGCTGCTAGTACCCAGGTCAGTGGGCGGGTTGGCAGGTCAGCGGGTCGGTGGGTCAGCAGAGGGAGCGCGCAAAATTTGTGGCCCTCCGCTGGCAGCAAGGAGCAGCCCCAAGCCACAAGTGTCTGGGTCGGGGGGGTAGGCGGGGAGAGCGTGCAAAATTTGTGGCCCTCTGCCAGCAGTGAGGGGTAGCCCCAAGCTGTCAGCGCCTGGGTCAGTGGGCAGGGTCAGTTGGCGGGTTGGCGAGTATGGGATCGGCAGAGGGAGTATGCAAAATTTGCGGCCCTCCACTGGCAGCAAGGGGCAGCCCCAAGCTACAAGTGTCCGGGATATGTGGGGCAGGTGGAGGGAGTATGCAAAATTTGCGGCCCTCTGCCAGCAGCATGGGGGCAGCCCCAAGCTACCAAGGAGTCTGGGGCGGAGGGTGCTTCTGGCGGTCAGAGGGCAGTCGGAGGGCGTTTCCAGTAGTCGAAGTTACCGGTTCAGGTCCCACAGGCACCCCAGCCCTGCACCACAGCACCGCACCGGCAGTGCTACAGAGCAGGACTGAGGGACCAGTAGGGCCCTGCATAATGGCTAAGCTAGTGCTATATAAGAGGCATCTGACCCAATCCCCCCACATAAGACTGCCCAACCCATGCAAAATAGCTGCCTAACCCTCACAAAAGATTGCCTGACCCTCGCAAAAGATTGCCTAACCCTTACAAAAACTGCTCCACTTGCCAGTCTCAGGCCTTGATAAGCCTATCATCTATTGTGAGTATGATGACTGTTGTGTCCAAGCTCTCCTCGAAGGCAACAGTGCCATAGTGGTTATGTGGTTGGAATAGGATGGCCATGTTGGCTGCAAACAGGACCCCGAAACCGTAGATGAGATTGTACCAGACTCCACCACTATCCTCCCAGGTTGGGCCCTTCCTTTCCGGGATGTAAAACATTACCAAGGTGACATTGTTATCTGTGTGTGTGGGCAGAGAAAGGTTGCACCCAACATATCCTGATGTGATGTGAGCGTACGGTTGGGTGAACCCTTGGCCTAGGACCTCATACTGCCAGGCTGTGCTGGTGGATGCCTGCCCTTGGTCCAGCCCTAGGAGCCCCGGCTTGGAAACCTGCTGAAACAGATGGCAACCAGTCAGTCCTTTTTGTGTGTGGGGGGGCAGAAACCCCCTGGGCTACAGCACCCTGAAAAAGCGGAGCTCCTCACCTCATAAGGCATGCTAAATTGTGCCAAGAATATATGTACAGCCGTGCCAAGATCACTACCAAGCTGGTCTGCCATACGCTCTACCAATCTGCTCAAAGAACCCCAGATCATAGCCGCCATCACCGCACAGGCCATGTCATGCTCGCATGCAGTTTGCTCTTCAACAGCACTTCTAAAGTTCCAGTAGGGGTACAGAATCTTGTGTATCCCTGGAATTGTATCAAAAAAGAGTATGTCAGCAAAGAGTGTGATTTATCTGGAGAGGGGTTAAAAAAAAAAAGGGAGACGAGTGTGGGGGATTTAGGAACTCCGGAACCCACCCTTCGCCAGTGTTGCAGTATACCCAATTCCCATCCAAACCCCCCCTCCTTGCTTTTTTCGCTCCCTCTTTCCTGCCATCTGGTATTTGATGCAATTCTCGCAAATCTCATTGATGTGGCAGCGAAGCTCATCACCATAGAGGTTCCTTACCACCATCACAACTACCTCTCTACATTCGTTAATAAAGATATGGTTCTCTTCGTCGTTGGTTACTCCTGCTGGCCAATGGACCCCTTGGTCGAGTACGATTGGCTCTGATTTGAATGTAGACCTCCAAGCCTTGATGACAATATTGGTACTGCTTATGCTGAACATCTTGCCCTCAAATTTCTCTATTTGATCAGACACTGGACATGGTTGAACTTGGGTAACTTTGAACTCTCCTTTCCAATAGAACTGAGCTCTGATCTGAGAGACCGAGATAAGTATGCAGATGGGTTGCATGTGGGCAGGTTGCATGTGGGCAGGTTGCATGCAGGCAGGTTGTATGCAGGCGGGTTGTGTGTGGGTGTGGGTGTGGGTGTTTTTTTAGAGAGAGACTATGTAAAAATGAAATTAAATAAAACATAGAGATGGGTATTTCAGAAAAAGAGCATAAGTGAGTAAGTGAGTGAGTGAGTGAGTTGTATGCTGATGAGTTGTATGCTGATGAGTTGCATGCTGATGAGTTGCACAAGTTATACAAGATTGCTCACGAAGGCTTGCTTCTGTTCCTTTTGAGACCTCTGCCATGCAATGCATTGACTCAACAGCTCAGCTACCAAAAGCATGTCTCACAACATCCGCCAGCCTTTCTTCATCTTGACCAGATATTGTAAATAAAGTCAGCAGATCTCGCCGTAGAGCTGTGGACCCTAAGAAAAGTATGAGGTGAATTGGGTCGTGCTAGGGAAGTTTAAATAAATATAAGTAAATAAGTGGCGGCCGAGTGAGCAACCTACATCTACTATCAGCTGCTCAAAAAAGGCTGCCATATACATAGCTGTAAGGTCTGTGAATTCTGAGGTCTGAAGGGCTGCCATGAGTTGTTGCTGGAATTCTCCCTCATTCCCGCCATTACCATCGCCATTGCCACCACCACTACCATCGTCTCTTTGGCTCTCGATGAGCAGCTTGTGTGCTGTCCATATGAGAAAGAATCTAACATTGTCAGCAGAGAGTGCGTTTCCACCTCGAATACTCCCTCTTTTGATGATCATTGCAGGGTGAAAAATGAGTAGACTGGACCAACATACGAATTAAGGGCTGCTGTTTTGTTTGCTCGTGATGCGGCAGGAAAGAACAAAGAAAAAGAACAAAGAAAAAGAACAAAGAAAAGAACAAAAGAAGAGAGGGAGCAAAAGGAAAAGGTGATGTCACCAAAGTGCAGCAGGAAAAAAAAACAAGAGCGAAATGAACAAAAGAAAGGGAGATGACACCAAAGATTTCAATCCGGATGGACCAATCCGGATGGACCAATCCGGATGGACCAATCCGGATGGACCAATCCGGATGGACCAATCCGGATGGACCAATCTGGATCAATCCGGATGGATCAATCCAGATCAATCCGGATCAGATCACGAGACCAATCCGAGTTGATTCGAATCCATCACATGACGAATCTGATTCGAATCTCATCCGGATCAACTCTATCCGTTCGGAGCACTATATCCAGCTGCTTTTTGACTTCCTTTAGTTGGGGCCTTAGTAGTTTGTCTTAATTTGACAAAGTCTAGTGTTCTGGTGGTCAGATTGTTGAGGTTGTGCAGAGTGGTAACAGTTGCTCATATTGCTGTTTGGGGTTTTCAGTTAGGGCAGGCACTGGCTATATGTCCTGTCTTTTGGCAATAGAAGCATGCTCTGCTTCTTCTAAGTTCATTCCTTTCGCCTTCAGTGAGTTTCTTGAAGATACTCGGCTGGGTGGGCTCATGATTTCTGAGTGTCCATGAAGTGGATGTTGATGGAGCTCAGGATGCTTCATGCTTGGGTTCTTCTTTCTTGGTCCAAATCTTTTCCTTATTGTTGAATTGTCTTCGGGGCAGAATTGGTCCAGCTGTTAAGATTCACTTAACCATGGTCTTGATTCTTGCCAGGCACCATTGTTGGTGGTCACAACCAACTAGGCGTCCTTGTTCTCGGATTTTTCTAGTAAGTCATTCAGGCAGGGCATCGAATAAATGATCTGCTCTTGTACCATTTCATGCTTCACCATTGGCAATATATCCTAGACCAACAGTGTTCAGGAGTGACTCGAGTTTTGTACAGAAGGTTTTGAATTCCTCCTTGCCATATACATCAAATTTGAGGTTGTGGAGTTTTACTCGGGATTCAGCGATTATGGTTTCACTGCGATATTGAGCAATCATGAGTTGCTTAAGTCCAGGGGCTGCAGGATGGGCTCCATATCCTGGGGCATTGTTTGCTGCATTCTGAGCAACTACTGCAGGTTGGGTGTCCCATGTGAGGGTTTTTCAGGAAGGGTTCACCACCATTCTTCGGCAGGTCCTTGAAAGAATGTAACAACTCAGCGGACATAGGCTGTAGTGGTAGCAAAGAGTTGTTCCAGAGTGTGGTCTTGATTGTTTGTCAGAATGTGGTCAGTGACTCGCTCATTGGTCCATTGATTGGCTTCGAAGTTGGTGTCAACTACACTAATGAAGCTTTGGACTTCTTGTGCAGTACCATTGAAGGTAGGTAGACTCAGATTTTTTGTAGGTCGGGCCTGTTCGGCTAAGGCAGTAATGGTTGCTGCCATTATGGCTACCTGGGCTGTAAGGTCTAGAATCTATTGGTTTGCCATATTGTTTACTAGAGGTAGTTAGACTGCTGGTAGTAGTGTTACTGGTACTACTTGAGGTACTGGTGCAGAGTGTGATGGTGTTCTTTGGGTCTGTGTAAGTTGCTGGAGTAATAGTTGTGGGTCTGGTGATACATAGCTGTCTGTTGCTATATAGGTGTGTTCTGTCCTGATGGAGATTCATCTCCTTCTGCAGTGTATCCGGGATCGAATTTACTGAGATACTCCTCCTCCTCTTCGGTTTGGTCCCCGTGTACTTGGGTTTGCTCAGCATCAAAGTAGACAGAATCAGTTATATATCTGATTTCAGATGGACTTAATTCAAAGTCAAGTTCTGGTTCAGTATTGGTTTCGGATTCAGGTAGGGCTGTAGCAGGGCCTGCTTCAGGTTTGGGATCAGATAGTTGATGAAGGGTTTCTCTTGCTTCTTCCTTAAGAATATGGTGGGCCTTGCTGTTCTGGAATTGGTAGTATAACGCGGTCCTGGTCCTGGTATGGTGAAAGTCAGTAGAGTTGAGCCACTTGGCTACAGATAGTGCTCTGAACGAGTCAATCTGGATGGGATTCAGATGGATTCGAATCCCATCCAGATCAACTCGGATTGGATTCGAATCCCATCCAGATCAACTTGGATTGGATTCAAATCCCATCTGGATGGATTTGAATCAACCATTGTTTTGATTTCCAAATTGGACAATTAAATGTTTACATCAATAACTCGATGAATAATCATCTAAATTTGATGATCTTAGTGTCATTTGAAAGTCCTTAATAAGGCCTTTCTAATGATATCAAGAACATTAAAATTGGATTACGCGTTGCCGAGATATTAAGGAAAACATTCTATTTGACAAAATTTCCAAAATCGGCAAATCGAAGAATTTCCAAAATCAGCGATTCAGACGGGTTCCTTCATAACTCGGCAACGCGTGATCGTATTTCAATGTTCTTGGTATCATTAGATAGGCCTTATTAAGGGCTTTCAAATGACACCAAGATCATCAAATTTGGATGATTATTCATTGAGTTATTGATGTAAACATTTAATTATCTAATTTGGAAATCAAAACAATGGTTGATTCGAATCCATCCGGATGGGATTCAATCTGAATCAATCCGAATCCAATCTGGATTAAATTAACTCATTAGGAGCACTAAGTATACCAAACTAGTTATAGCAGTTCAGAGTCAGTCTTATGGTTGTAGTACTTCTTTTAGTATTCTTGTATCTTGGTGGTGGGTTCTTGTGCTTGCTGGCATATTTTGTGTAATCAGATGATCTCTTGTTTTGTAGTCTCACATGTGGTTTCCAAATTAGTTCTGAGGATGCCATGCGATTTTGGTGGCTTAGAGGTTGTGTACTTACACTGTGACTCATAGTGCTGTAACCTACAGAAGGTATACAGACAGCGAATCTGATGAAAACGAAGATGATACACCACTTCTTCGCCCCCCAACATCTTATCCAGCATACGAGACAGACGATGCTATCCTGTGGGATGGAGATGAAGTTCTAATGTATTATTACCTCAGCCAACAAGGAGAAGTAATCCACGAACCACTCTTCCTAGATGACTACTTCATCAGAGATGATGTCATCGATGGTGATATCATCGAAGACTATCCAGACAGTGCCTAAAACCTATAAATAGCTTAGCAGTCATAGTATAGTTAGATTAGCCTTGTACGATGTGACTGTAAACTAACTCAGCAGTCAGATGGCCTCTTGACATGTCAGATCACCATTGTACTATGTGACTATATTCTGACTCAGCAAGGCACTTAGTGCTACATCTATATTTAGCATAGTCCAGATAGCCCCTCACTAGTATAAATACCCCCTCCCCCAGACCTCAGAATATGAGACTTGAACAATCCAAACACAACTTCTGAGTACTTCCCCACATTATCCCTTCACACAACTACTCCTAGTATAGCAATATCATGAATAGTGAATAAACCTATTTAATAACCTACAAACCACTCTTAAGTAAATCCACTTCCCATTAGGTCCTACTCCTAACCCCATCACGAAATTTCCTAATTGGGTATTGTCTGCAGTGATACGCCAATTCAACTAAGCTGGTCTTAGTTTCTTAAACTTCCTGAAATACAGAAAATCCTGAACATCTAGAACTAGTCCGAAAAAGGATTTTGGTTGAGACATCAACCCAATCTTGAAATCAATAAGTGTAGAGGATGTACTCCATATGAAATTGATCTTGACCATAAGAAAACAGTCTTCCAGAATATCTAGAACTTCCAGAAAACCCTTCCAGAACTATGTAATGGTTACCCTAAAAAGCAACCCTCTTATATACATATTGCTATATCAGCTCTCAGTTCTAGTTGAGTATAGCCAAGATGTCTGACCTGAGTAGTCTTGGGTCTTCTAGTCACTTTTAATAACTGGGACCCAACTCTACAAATTGCCAAAAGTAGTCAAAAGTGATACCTATCACCTAACTACTCTATATCAATCAAAAGATCCCACTGAAGCAGTACCTGCCCTAGCCCCAATGATCACCCCCAGCTTGGTACTCTATTGGTTCACTATTATTATCCTTCTATCTATCTATAATAGCCATCTCCTCTCCCATCCTGACTCTCTCTGAAAAGCAGTTACCTATACCAGAACTGCACTCACTGAAAAGCTCACCAAAGCTCAGAGGGCCCACCACAGATACTAAGGATCTGCAGATAACCTATATTGGTACTTGACATCTAAGATCAGCTGACTTCATATATAGTCTATAATATATCAGACAATATCTTGTTAATAATAATAAAAGAAAGAAGGTGCCACACCAAAACAAGTATACTTCAGATGCAGTCAAAGGCACCAGAAACTATGAAAAAGTAGAGAAGATACTAATCTGATACTAATAAAGAAACAACTCATCACTATTATCTCTCTCTCACCATGCTCTTGCAGATACAATAAACCAACCTAAGGTAGAGAAAGTAGTAATAGGGGAAAAGGAACTCAGAACAAACCTTGTGACTAGTAAGATAGTGGAGAAAGGGCATCATCAGTTTCCAGTACTGTAGATTGTCATAGAGATATCTATGATATCTATTTCTTTGATATATATGTTAAATTTCATCTTTGGAAGGACTTTCATAAGAGAATCTACCATCATTTATTCTGTAGAGCATGATAAGATATTAGGTTAATAGAGAAAACTCAAAAGCTTCAACTTGTTAGATTGCAAAATATACAAAAGGCTGAGGAAGATGTAATATTAAAGCTATAACTAGTTTTTAAGTCCTACTAAGCCACTAGAGGTAAGATTTTAAAAGTAATATATTTTAATATCTCCAAATTATATATATGTCTTGTTTAATAATGTAGGACATTGGATTACTATCTTTGCACTTTTCCTCCTTTCTTGATTAAGACCACACTATAATGATTGCATTGTTATCTGGTTTTTTTTTTTTTTTTTTTTTTTTTTTTTTTTAATAGACTCATAGTCTCATGGATTTTTATTGGAAGAGAATCTAGACTATATAGGCCAAAACTCTCCCCTACCACTTACTGAATAATATCCCCCTATTAATCTAAGCTACTAAACTATCCAGCAGTCCCACTACTCCAGCTATGCCTGTCAAATATCAGCTACATTGACCCCCATAATATAGACTAGACTTGTCTGCTCATTAGGGCTGGATCATCATTTACATGTGAGAGCACACCTACACATCAGATCTAGCAGCACCAGGACTGAATAAAGAATAGTCTTCTGAACTCCAAAAGAAAGCCTGAGGTAAAGAAAAACCCCCTAACTAATCAACAGAGAGCAAAGTAGATTCAGAGTGGGTGAGTAAAGAACTTATACATAGAACCTTCTACAAAGAACTTACATATGGGCTAGGGCCAGAAAAGACCCCACTCCCACTCCCTGAGCCTGCAGGCCTCAATCATGTTGCTGTGTCAGCTTCTGGTTCTAGTTGGGTACAGCCATATAAGGAAGGCTCCACTCCCTAAGCCTGTAGACCTTAATTGTATTACCATATCAGCTCCCAGTTCTAGTTGGATATAGCCAGGATACCAGCCCTTGCACCACCCCACCCCCCACTGGCCAATCAAAAGACCCTACTGAAATACTGTCCACCCCAGCCCCAATAACTACTCCCAGCCTGATACCCCACTGATTCACCATTATTGCCCTTCCTCCTATCTGTAATGGCCATCTCTCCTCCCATCTCAATAACACCCAAAAAACAGTCATCTATGCCAGAACCATGCTCACTGGGAAGCTCACCAAAGCCAGAGGGCCTTACTATAGACACCGAGGACCTGCAGGTAACCTATACTAAGCACTTAATGCCCAAGGTCAGCCAACTCCCTACATAGCCCATGATACACCAAGACAACACCTTGTTGGCAATAGCAAAAGGAAGAAGGTGCTGCACCAAAACAGGTACACTCCAGATGCAGCCAAAGGCACCAGAATCTGCAAAAAAGTGGAGAAGACACTGATCAGGCACCAATAAAAGGGCAACTCATCATCATTGTCCTCCTCCCACCATGCCCATGCAGGCATAGCAAACCAACCCAAAGTAGAGGGGGCAGTAATAGGGGAAAGGGGACTCGGAAGGTTGCCTACCAAACCTTGTGACCGGTAAGGTAGCGGAGAAAGGGACGGTCGTCTGGTCTTTAACACCATTCGCTTAACCCGGGTTTTTTTATAGAGCGATGGCACGTGTGACTGGTATTTTTTGTTCCGTACCAGTTCAACCACCGTTTGTCTTCCGTTCCAGTTCAACCGTCCATACTAGCTCCACCGTCCGTACTAGTTCCACCGTCCGTACTAGTTCCACCGTCCATACTCGTATCCGTATCTCAACGATGCCAAGATCCCTCGCAAGACCCTTCCAAAGACCCGTACAATCTTTCTGGAGATTGCAGAAGTCATACTCACCTACGTCAAGATTGATAATGATTATGGCTGCAATATGCGTAACCTCGCCCCAGTTAAGGCATACCCGCCACCTGTTTGCTATACACAAATCTCACTTTCGAAACATACGACGAACTCGTCAAGATTGACCGTCCGGAATATGCCAGCTACGCCAGCAGATCTCGATCCATCCGTCTCTCCCACCTCGCAGGACCACAAACACAGAAGAAGGCTTCTACCACCTCGTTCAGTCCTACCCGAACGTCAACTCTTTCAAGATCCTCCTACCTGGGTCACTGACCCCGTCATCCGCAGCATGAGAACTCACTGGTTACGTCTCACCCAGCTTTCCCTCACTGCTACACGCAATGCAGTGGTAAAGCTTTGGCGGCTGTCAGAAGATGCTGGCCCAACTTGACACGGCTGGACCTTACCGACACCCCGAGGTCTACGGCGCAGAGTACTCAGAATTAGTCAAGGAACTCGCGTATCTCTGCTGTCTTCGTGTATCTAACATCCAAGCACGCCCTGACCGTGTCATGGACTGTATCCTGCGTCGATCGCCTCCGTCGGTCAGTGTCTCGAGGTCGTTCAGCTCAAACAATTGCATGCGCCTCTCCAATGTGCCGTTTCTGTACTGTTTTAGAGGCGCCGACACTCTTGGGTGTCTTGTCGTCACAGGGTGCAAGGGTATCTCGAGATTCACCCTTACCGAGGTGATCGTCACTTGCAACTCTCTGCAGTTTGTCAATGTCTCTCGGCCGGCATTTAATGACAAGGCCCTACGTCACCTCTCCGGCACCGACAGCGCCTCGCGAATCCGCCAGTCAGTTTGCTATTGTCAAACTGCCCCGGTATAATCTTAACCCAGTTCCGTCTGTCCGCCGACGTTCTCGGGTCTCACGTCCGCAACAATCACTTCAAGAAATGCATCGTGTGTAGCCAGCATTTGACGTGTAATCTAGACGCAGGAGATCGAGTACTTCAACCCTGGCCTCATAACCAACAAGAGTCGCGAGGGGTTCATCATCGATAAATTATCTAGTCCATCGTATGGTGAGGACATTAGCCGACGTAGCATTGCCGGTTGTGGTTTGAGGCTTATGTGCCATTGTTTGCATTCACACTTCGTTCATTCTATATTGAAACAAGAAAAAGGAAACTCGTGGCCGTATCTGTGTCTGTATTCATATATAAATATGTAGCTCAGGCTTCTTTCAATTGTCATCAGCTCCCTTCCTAGCATCATAAAGTGCCCTCGTTATTGCACGGTATCTTAAGGATTTGTGTCCAGTGGTTTTGGGCAGCAATTTCTGACTTTTCTCAGCGTGACCTGTTGAACTATTCGGTGAAGAGAACAGCATACTATCACATCCATAAATTGTCCGAGGTAAAGCGAAGAACAATTAAATATTAACCTCGCCATCACCCATCCGAACCATATCTACCACATTAAAATATCGCCCATACGCCTACCAACGGTGCTCGACTGGCTAAATGATGGCAGGCAATTCGATGCTGCAGTGGCGCGAGCCTAGTATCTAAGAACGTCGTATTTCGCGAATTCCACATAGTAGAAAGAGCGAAATGCGAACTTAGCCAATTTGCATTTTGTACACTGAAACACATGAATGACGTCTACGGTCTCATCCCTCGGCCGTATTTATGACGTATATATATACTGAAACGTTGAATGGCGGGGCCCATCGCGCGAACATAATAAATTTGACGTTTCAGTGTAAAAATAGAATACGGACAAGAATATAAGCCACATTTGCGTCGAAAATAACATCCCTTGGCAAAGTTCTACTAATTTAGTACCCGACAATTCCCAAAATGGAATCGATCGACGGGTGGATGAGATCATTCTCCGAGGTCTTTGGCTCGGGGAATGGTGATTCTCTGAACCCCAACCAAGGCGCAAGACCTACGTGCATTGGATCGAATGAGAATTTATACTTGTCGGAGCGCACAAAATAAAATAAAATAAAATGAAAGCATAGTTCAGAGTTAAATTTTGTAGATGAACCACCACTGGGGTTTGTAAATGTTATCAAAATTAAGAGCAAGAGATTGAAAAAATGTGGTTTATCATATACAATGAGCTTTTTCTCTACAACATTGTGCCCAAGTCAGTGTGCATCAAAACAATGCAAAAAATTTGGCGACAATACAATGATGATCATAGTAGAGTGGAATGAATCCAACACCATATAAAATCATACAAGATATGAATATACCAGCGATATCATCTCGTCAGGTAAACGACATGCCCACCCTCTCTTTCCCAATCCCAATCCCCTCCCTTCCCCCCCAAAAAAAAAGAAGGATGACTTCGGTAAGAGACATCCCTTCCTCCATCCCCACAGCCCTTC
>RBNI01004710.1:0-13585 GCA_003990745.1 Jimgerdemannia flammicorona | reverse complement strand
CCCCTCAACGTGTCTGCAAAGCTCCTCCCCTGCTTCCCTCCAGCCCCCCCACCAGTGCCACCTCCACTACCCGAGCCGCCCTGCCCACTCGAGCCACCGAAAGACCCCATCCCCAATCCATACCCCCTCCCAACAGTCTGCCAGTCGAAGGCCCCAGGTCCACCCGACCTAGTACGCGCGTTGGCTTGCTTGCTGGTTGACATAGCCTTAGTATCTTTCTCCAATAAATGCTTCGAAAGTGTGTTGAAAAGTGTGTGTAACGTGAATTGTAGCGGAGAAAGATGTGGCTGGTGGATGTCCCTGAGAAGGAGTGGGATGAGGCTGTCAGTGTAGGAGCAGATACCACGATGTTGGATGCAGGGCGGCCAAGGACTCCAGAAGGGAAGGAGGTATAGAACTTGTTGTGGATGCGCAAGGTGATGGATAATCTTGCAGCAGAGGCATTGGGGGAAGTGGACCTGCAGGCGATGCCTGAGGAGCATTGGGCACAGATTCTACATGGTGATAGAATGGTGGAGGTGCTGAAGATGGAGATTTTGTCAATTTTCCTAGAGGAGGAGAGATATGAGGTTGACAAGGGGAGGAAGGCAGAGTTGGGGGTAGTTGCTAGTGAGCGGATGACATACTGTTGGGTAGAGCATCATGGTCTGAGGCTCTGGCAGGAGGCCTGTCTGGAGTATCAGGAGGACTTTGAGGAGCATGAAGATGGGGCAATGGTAGAACTTCTAGGAGTATTGGCAGCACGGGAAGCTGGGGAGAGGGAACTAGCTGCTGAACATGACTTGGACTTGGTGCAGGAGGAGTGGAATGTGGACTTGTAGAGAATGGGATCGCGATATATCAGTATTCTTTATGAATAGTATAACCAATATTTTCTCCTTGAATGTGAATGGGTTAAGGGGCTCTGAGTGGCATAATAACATTTTTACTTGGCTCAAGGGATTAGAGGCTGATCTCTTTTTACTACAGGATATTCAGTGTGAGGATGAGGACAATTGGGTAGAGTGGACTAGGGAATGGGGTGGGGCTACTGCTTGGTTTGGAAAGGTAGCGATTCTGGTGAGGAGGGGCAGAGGAGACTTGGGGGGTATCAGGAGCTGGGGCAATCGCTTGGTCTGGGGAGATTGGCATCAACCAGGGTGGGAATCGGTGAGGGTGGGCTCTTGCTACTGCCCTGCAGTTAGGGGTGAGAGGACTGCATGGATTAGGGGGCTGCTGGAGGAGGGTATTCTCTTGGAGGAAGGGGTGGATGTTCTCGGTGGGGACTTCAATATGGTTTGGGATCAGCATCTGGACAGAACTGATGGAGGGAGGAGTGCTGGGGGTAGAAGTGGAGGTCTGGATGCATGGGAGGAGGTGGAGACATTGAGCTCCTTGGGGGATATGGGCAGAACAAGGTGGGGTGATGCCAGGGTCTACACACATTGCATGAATGGCTTGGGCACCAGGATTGACTGGATTCTGATGGCAGAGTGCTGGGGTTCAGATGTTTGGAAGGTATTGGAAGTGGAGTGGTGCCCATGGTGTGATCACTGGGGACTGTTGGGGCAGGGGCAGTTTGGGGGAAGTGGAGATGGACCTGGACATTGGCACCTTAACTCCTCCCTGATGGCTGAGAAGGGGTTGTGGGAATTGTTGGTGGAGGACATTCAGGCAAAAGTTTTGATCTGGAGGTGTAAGGGTCTGTCTGTGACTGCCTACTGGATGAGATTGAAAGAGGCTGCAAGGGTTTATTGGGGAGGGGCTGGTAGAGAGGCTGGGAGGCAGAAGAGGAGGTGCACGAGGTGTGCTTCCAGCAGGCTGAGGAGACTACAAATGGAGTGGGCAGATTTGCTCACTATTGTTGGGGTGGAGGATTGGAGGATAGAGAGGGCAAAATTAGAGATAGTGGAACTACAACAGGTGTTGAGGGAAGAGGAGGAGACTCATATGCAGGGTATGGCTGCCAGGCTATGGTGGCAGGGGCTTGAGGAGGGGGAGCGGCCTACTAGGTACCTATCAAGACTTCTCAAAGCTCGGAGGGTACGACATCAGTGGGATGGGGTCCTGGATGATGATGGGGACATGGTAAATGGCACACAATGAATCTTAGGAGTTCTGAAGGAGAGATGGCAGGGCTTGTGGAGTGAGGGAGAAGGGGGTGCTGATGAGGCAGAGATTGCAGATATTCTAGAAGAGTGGGAGCTGCCACAAGTAGCTGGTCTGGGAGACTTAATCTTACTGGTGCAGAGTGAGGAGATCCAGAGTATCCTGGCAGCAACTA
The DNA here is from genome assembly GCA_003990745.1 of Jimgerdemannia flammicorona. Taxonomy (NCBI): domain Eukaryota; kingdom Fungi; phylum Mucoromycota; class Endogonomycetes; order Endogonales; family Endogonaceae; genus Jimgerdemannia; species Jimgerdemannia flammicorona. Next base: position 11,322 of record RBNI01004710.1, on the reverse strand, counting down.
AACTTGGGACAGTACCGGGGAGGATGGATTGCCATGGGACTTCTGGAAGAAGATGGTAAATGTCCCCGGAGTTTTGGATGAGATGGCTGCTCTCTGTGACTATGTCCTTCAGAGCAGTGAGTGGGTTGGTGAGCAGGATCTCGGGTTGGTGGCCCTTTTGTACAAAGACAAGAGGAGGAGGGAAGACTGGAAGAACTGGAGGCTGATCATGCTTCTGGATATGGACAGGAAGATGGTGACGAAGGTGATTGTCACAAGGCTGCAGAAAGTTGCCCAACAGATACTGAGAGAGGAGCAGCAGGGCTTTGTTGGGGGCAGACTTATTTGAGATGGGACTGCATGGGTTCATGGTGTCATTGAAGGGGCTCGGGCCTGTAGACTGGATGGAAGGTTAGTCTTTTTGGACCAGGAGAAGGACTACAACTGTGTATGGCAGGTGTGGCTGGGTAAGGTATTGGACTATATTGGTGTGCCCACAAGATTTAGAGCCTCTATATTGAGTCTACTGGAAAGCAGTCGGGCAGCTCTGATGTGTAATGGTCACTATGGGAGGGCATTTTCTTTGAGAAGAGGAGTCCCTCAGGGGGACCCTCTGTCCCCTATTCTCTATGCCCTTTCGCTGGAGCTGTTGATGGATAGGATTTGCCGGAAGGTGGCAGGGCTCTCCATATATGGTATAGTGTGGAAGATGGGGGCCTTTGCTGATGATATGGTGGTTGGACTTGGGTCTGTGGCAGATGTAGAGGCACTTTAGGAGACTGTGGAATGGTATGAGGCTCACTTGGGGGTGAAGCTCAACTGGCATAAGTGTGAGACAATGGTGCTAGGGAATGGGCTAGTGGGTAGGGACATCATTGGAACAATTGTCCCTACTGGTGAGGTGGTGTAGTATCTGGGCATCTTCCTATCTGTATATAGTTCTGTCTTGCCACAAGTGTGGTGGGAGAGCAGGGTGAATATCTGGGGGGAGGCCCTGTAAGGTTGGGGAGGCTGCCATATCTCTCTAGTAGGGCAGGTGTCAATCCTGAATGTATATTGGTTCCCCAAGCTATGGTATGTGGCATATCACCTTGACTTCCCAGCATGGGTGGTGAAGAAGCTGATGAAGGTGGCTAGGGATTGGATTTGGGTGGGGAGGAGGTCTCAGGTTAGTTGGGATACTCTTGCGAGACCAGTAGTCAGGGGAGGTCTTGGCCTGGTGGACTTCCCTAAGAGGCTGCACTGCTTGCGAGCTTAGTGGTTGAAGAGAGCAGTAGAACTGCAGGGAGGAGGTTGGGTGCCTCTGCTACAGAATGTGTGGGAGATGCGAACATCCCCTCAAGGGTCCTCTGGAGATCTACTCTCTTTGGTGAGATTGACTGGAATTCAGAGGCTGTGGTTCAAGGGCTTTTGGTGGGGAGTGGCTGATGGAGTAAACCGAATTGGCCTGCGCTGGCAAGGCAATGAGGGAGAGGCAGTGTGGGGGTCTAATATGTGGTGTTGAGATAGACTACTCCTGGGGGGGTGCTCTACTGGCTATGTTCGATATTGGGGAGGGAGTGGAGTGTCAGCAGGGGCTTGGCCAGGTTCTTTGGCTGAGTGGCTGGCAGGCGGCGGGGATCGACAAGGAGTGGGACTGGGCAGGTATCTGGTCTTGGAGTGTAGAGGTACGGTGGTGGCTTCCTCCCAAGTTCTGGGTGGTATGGTGGTGAATATTGTGAAGGAATATCATGCTGCATTTCCACATGGGGCATTTGGTAGAGGGTGGACAATTCGACTGTGAGGAGTGTTATGATGTTGGGCGAGCTGAGGGTCATGTACAGATGCCAGAACATTGGCTGGGAGATTGTGAGGTTTTGGGGGAATTTTGGGCTGAAATAGGAGATAGACTGGATGTGGGGAGGAGGCTGGGGAGAGAGGGGGGTCACTGGGGGGACTTGAATCTCGGCTTGTGGGTGGGGTGGGTGATAGTTGGCTCACTATAAGGTGGGTATTAGTAGTATGGGTGGGACTGGTGGGATATTGGCTTTTTGTATTTGAGGAGGGGCAGCGGATGGGGCTGTAAGAGAAAGGTGTTAAGGTGGGAGGGGCTGTTGGGGGATCTGCTGACTGGATGGTGGGTGGATTGGGGTCCTCAGGGGGGTCGACATCACAGTTTGGTGGTTAGGATCTGTGAGCAGAGTGGTGGGAGGGTGGTGATGGTGTTAGAAAAAGTGGTCTTTCATCGGGAAGGGGTAGGGGGGGAGGGCCCCCCTAGGGGGATCAGATAGGGGGTGGGATCACTGTATTTGTATGGGATAGATGAGTATTAATAAAGGAATGGAGTCCAAGTAACTATAAAAAAAGAGACTGGAAGGTGCATTTATGGGTTGGTCAGGAAGGAGCTTCTCTTTGGTTGGCAGGATAGTGGTTTTGAATGTATATTGGCTGCCCAAACTGTGGTATCTGGGTTATCATCTGGATTTTCCAGGGTGGGTGGTGCAGTGGTCGAAGAAGATTGTAGAAGAGTGGATTTGGCATAGGAGGCATCTACAGATTGGATGGGAGACTTTGGTGATGAGGACTTCTGATGGCAGCCTGGGGCTGGTGAATTTCAGGCACTGACTGAAGGTACTTTAGGGTTGGTGGGGGTGCCAACTGATGGAACTTGGTGAGGAAGATTGGGGCAGGCTGGCCATAGGTTCAGTTCTGCCCTTGTGGTGAAGTCTGGAAGGATATACAGGGCTTGCTTCAGGTTGGGAGTGTAGGCAGGCTGCATTTCAAAGGGTTCTGGTGGGGTATTGTGGAGGCCTGGCTAGCCATAGAGTTGGCAGGCCCAGAGATAGAGGTGGGGGTGGACTCTGAGCAGCGATAGTGGCGACTGAGTGATCTGCGGGTGGGTGGTCACAGTCTGAAGGAGTACTCCCTGATTGAGGCAATGGAGTGGATTAGGTCTGGGCCTCTGGAGAGATGGCCCCCTGGTTGGCAGAGAGCTGGTATTGGTGAGGATTGGGAGTGGACTCGAATTTGGAATTGGGGGACCTCAGTACACAAGATGGTGCCCCCCAAATACTGGGTGGTTTGGTGGTGGTTCGGGAGACATAATGTGATGCTGAGCTATCAGACAGGCTGGATGGAGGTGGATGGCTGTTGAGACTGTGAGTGGTGTAATGAGGTGAATGGTGGGGTTGTTCAGATGCCAAAACATGTTCTGGGGGCCTGTCCAGGCATGGAAGGGTTTTGGCAGAGTCTGGAAGGTTACTGGGGCCCAGTGAGGTATAGGGCAGAAGATCCGACCAGTCTGGAGGTCAAGCGCTGGCTGGTAGGGGAAATTGGTGATATATGGGGAGGCTTAGGTCGAATTTTGGGGGTCTGGGTCTTGATGGCAGTGCACTGGCGGTGGGTTTTTGAATGGGACTCATGGATGGGAATTGGAGAGATGGTAGAGCAGTGGAGGTGGCTGATACAGGAGGTGGTTCAGGGGTGGTGGTATCAAGGGAGGCATCTCCATCCAGGGGCCTTAAAAAAGGTACAGGACATTGTACTGCAGAGTCATGGGTTTCTGGTGTTAGATGATAGTAGAGTGAGATAGAAGGAAGGAGTTGGCTAAAGGACTCTACTTCAGTATATGTTATAGGATTAGTAGTGATTTGTAGTTCTCTGTAATTGTATTAGATAGCGGTAATAAAGGAGTCCAAGAGACTATAAAAAAAAAAAAAAAAAAAAAAAAGGAATGTAATGTTAAACTATCGGACAGGGTGGATGGTGACTGATGGATGCAGGGATTGTAAATGGTGTGCAGAGATTTCTGGAGAAGTGGTTCAGACCCCAGAGCATGTCTTGGGGGCCTGTCCAGGAGTAGAGGGGTATTGGCAGATTTTGGAGGGATATTGGAGTTCTGATCAAAGGAGGCTGGGAGAGTCTGTTAGTGTCATCATCCAGAGGAGACTGGTGGGAGATGTTGGGGACATTTGGGGAGGTGTCGGGCGGATCTTAGGAGTGTGGGTCTTAATGGCAGCACACTAGCAATGGGTCTTTGAAGGAGAATGTTGGATGGGAATTGGGGACCTGGTTGAGTGATGGCGTTGGCTGGTGCGGGAAGTAGTACAGGGTTGGTGGTATCAAGGGAGGCGTCAGAAGTTGGGGGCAGTAAAGAAAGTACAAGACATTGTACTGCAGAGTTGAGGGTTTCTGGTGTTAGATGATAGTGGGGTGCGATGGAAGGAAGGAGTTGACTGAAGGACTCTACTTCAGTTTATGTTATAGGATTAGTAGTGATTTGTAGTTATCTGTAATTGTATTAGATAGCTGTAATAAAGGAGTCCAAGAGACTATAAAAAAAAAAAAAAGTACCCTTCAACAGCTGTTTGCCACATCAGCAGCACAAGTAGAAACAGTGGCCACATTCTTCACTGGAACAGCAGCCAAATTCTGGCGAACCTTGGAACAATACCCAGTAATCTGGGAAGCCTGCCCTCAAGTCAATGGACGAGTACCTGGCAACAATAGACCAGGTTGGGATGACTATAAAGCAGGCCCAGAACTCAAGACCTTGCTGCTAACCAAATTCCGAAATGCAGTCTATATACAAGAAACTTGAAACAAACTGTTCCAGATAAAGTTCCTCAAAAATGGCAAAGAAGATCTAGAGACCTTTGCTACCAGAATAGATGCTTATCTCAAAACTGTTGGACTTACCTACCAGGAAAACAATTTGGCCATCAATGGTACCAGAGCCAACCATCTCTTTGCAGTCCTACCAGACTGGCTCACCCAGAAGATCAAGGAATAAGGTCTTCCCCAAGGATGCCCTCACTACTCATAGTGCTTTGCCCAAGTACAGAGAAGAGCCTGTGAAATCCTTGCTGCACAAGCTCCACGAAATCAAGAATACAAGAAGGATAACCAAGATAGGAGGAATCCTACCAGGAGAAATGATCAAAGGAACCAGTGAAACCCCAGAGGACCCAGACCTCCCACTGAGGATGAGAAGAAGCAGCTCTATGAAAAAGGATTGTGCTTCATCTGCAAGAAGATAGGACACATCTCATTCAGATGCCCTGAGAAGAAGAATAGAAAAGGTGAACCCAGTAACCAGAACATTACTGTCATTGAAGAAGGTCCAGGAAAGAAGAACTCTGAGAATGTCATCAAAGTATAGAAGATATGGTACAAGGCTACCATCCCCACCAAGGCCCACCCAACTGATGCTGGATATGACCTCTACAGCAGCCAAGACCTCACTATTCCACCAAGTACCAATGCTACAGTGTGAACAGAGATTGCAATACAAGCTCCCAAAGGTACATACATCTGCCTTGCTGAACGAAGCAGCCTAGCCAAAGAGTTCAACATTGGGCTAGGTGGAGGAGTAGTTGACCAAGGATTTACTGGTAAAATCTATGTCATCTTGCGAAATTTTGGAGATACATCATTTGAAGTCAAAACAGGCCAAAGGATTGTCCAAACAATCATTGAAGAAATCCATCAAGATCTCACCATTGAAGAAGTCCCCGAACTCTCCCAGACAGACCATAGTAAGAAAGGGTTTAGATCTATCAACAAACCTCCCAGTCAAAAGATCACTACCATGAAGGAAGATGATGAAAACTGGTACAAGAGAATTGCAGATGATTATGTACCATGTGGACGATGCCCTCATTCCATTCGAATATACTGCATAGAACATGTTGGTGAATGCCATGCATGCCTCTCCAAAGTTTTCAAAATTCAATCCAAGAAACACCATGCTCAACAGACTGAGGAACCCAAACAAGACAACCCTCCTTGTGATGGATGGGGAGAAACTGTCTTCAAGGAGACTGACAGCAATTGGAACAACAATGAGGATGAAGAGCTCAATACCATCAAGATGGAGGACAGTTGCATCAAGTTCACAGGCCAAGTCCACAGATAGAATGTCAATATCTTGCTTGATAGTAGTGCTATTGGAAACTACATCAGCACCAAGACTGCCAAGAGAATTGGAGCCTAAAGCAGACCAACCACTGAGAAAAGAAGTGTTACCTTTGGTGATGGAAAAACTGTACCATTGACTAAGATCTTCAAAGATCTTTTACTCAAGATTGGCAAATATCAAGAGAAGTTGGACTTCAGCATTGTAGATCTCCCAGGACAAGATATTATCTTAGGAAAAGCCTGGTTGACCCAGCACAACCCTGATATCAACTGGAGAACCAATGAGGTTAACCTGACCCATAAAGGTAGAAAGATCACCCTGCCACCCTAGGAAGGTACCAGCCACTAAGGAATCGAAATCATCTCTGCCTTTCAAATAAAGAGACTCTCTCAAAAAAAGGGAAACACCTACTTCATCTGTACAGTACAAGAAGTCACTGAAGCTACAAGTAGCTCAATCCCAACAGAAGCTCAAGAACTGTTTGAAGAATTCCAAGATATATTCCAAGATCCCCAAGGACTTCCAACCAAGTACCAAATTCAACATGGAATTGATCTTATTCCAGAATCTGAACCCCCATACAAGAGTATCTACCAACTGGCCCAACCTAAGCTCAAGACCCTCAAGGATGAGTTGACCAAACTACTGGCCCAAGGATATATTGAACCCAGCTGCTCTCCATTTGGAGCCTCCATTCTATTTGTCAAGAAGAAGGATGGCTCTCTGCCAATATGTATTGACTACAGAGCTCTCAACAAGATCACCATCAAGAACCAGTATGTCTTACCTAGGATTGACAAGTTGCTACACCAAATCTTCAAGGCCAAGACCTTTTCACTACTGGATTTGCAAATGGCTACCACCAGATTCTCATTGATGAGAAGGACATTGAGAAGACAGCTTTCTGAATACAGTTTGGACACTACCAGTTCCGAGTCATGCCTTTTGGATTGACCAATGCACCAGCAACATTTCAGTATCTGATGAATGACATCTTTGGACCACTCCTCAACATCTGTATCCTTGTGTATATTGATGATATACTAATCTACAGTGAAACCATAGAGCTATACTACACCCACCTCAGACAGGTACTGACCCTCCTGCAAGAACACTAGCTCTATACCAAGATGAGCAAGTGTAAGTTCTATCAAGACCAGATCGAGTACTTAGGACACATCATCTCTGCTGAAGGAATCAATGTGGACCTCCGAAAAGTATCAGCCCTTAAGGATATCCCTATCCCTACTACCCTCAAGCTACTCCAGTGCTTTCTGGGTATTACTGGTTATTACTGAAGGTTTATCCAAGAATACTCTGCTATTGCAGCTCCATTAACCAGCCTGGCCCACAAAGGAGTGAACATCAAAGCTGAATGGACCCACGAATGCACCCTGGCTATGGACTATCTCAAGAGACTCCTTACCAAGGCCCCAGTGCTAATTGCACCTGACCCTACCAGACTATTCTGTAATAGAACGAACAGATGGGATATGATGAGATGAACAATCATGTGACCTGGCAATGATGTCATCATACGATCAAGTGTGGTATATGAACAAACGAATGAATGATGCAAAACGATGCGGAAAAATGATATCTAGCTTATCCCCAATAATCGGTGCTGCAGCAACAGTTGCCACAGCTGCTGATCATTGCCTAGTAATTGAGGTCCTGATCACAAAGATATTCTTTACCAAAAACCACCTGACAAAGGTTGCGATCACAAACCTCATTATAGTTACCAAATTAGTCACTCATACTTAGTCAGAAATCGCAGACCAACTTGTATAAATACCCCCCAGTTTCTATCTGAAATAAAGCAGTTTTAGTTCAGTCCTTGATACAAGAATCAAGTCCCCCCCCCACATACACACATTCCCCTGAGTTTTAGTAATGACATCTAAGTGACTCTAGTGTTTCTGACTAAACTTCAGAAGCCTAGCTAACTTCTGCCAGAACTGAGACCAGTATATAAATTCCCAAAGACTTAAGTAAATCCATTGAACCTGAATTTCAAGGCGAATTCAGTCTGTACATAGCAAAGAACAAGACCCTCGAAATAGGGCACAAGAGAAAGACTTTTGAAACAGAAGGCAAACCAGAAAAAGAACTTTGAAAGATAAGGCACTGCCACTACAACTACTTTAAGTGAGCACTTCCTCAAACTGAAGGTTTCTTGGTACACATTGTGTACTAAGTCCTTAAGTAATAGTCCACTTCCCTAATTATCTAAAGGATAAGAGAGGGGTAGAAGTGAGAGTTATTACAACTTGGTAGCAGCAGATTACCAGCCAAGAAGGCACCAAAAAACACACTCCTGAAGTTGGAACAAGACCAACCTTGGACAGGAGTAACCCCCAGAACCAACTGTGGATCCTCAAAACAGAGCCAGAGAAGCCCTTGCCATTAGGACCAGGTGGTACCAGGAAATCACAGACACAGAGACCCACCAGCTTGTAATTGACCAGGCTTACAGGGATCTATACCAGGCCTTTAGGACATACCACCCAGGACTTAGGAATATTGTTAGCTACTGTAGGTTCTACGAACTCCTCCAAGGACACATTGGAACCACTAGGACCCCAGAATCTACTGCTGCAGCCACTCAGGATTTTTTAGATTATATCACACCCCCTGCTATAAGAGAAGTAACTGCTGAGTAGATTACCTCTGACAGATACCATCATACTAGTACCAAGACCTCCCTCTACTATAGGCTAGTTGTATACTACACCTCTGCCATAACTAGATATGAGAACGAGCAAGCAGGCCACCCATCCCCTACTGCTGAATAAGGAGCAGGTCCATCTACCCAGCCAAAGACTGATATTCTCTTTGAAGGACCTAGTCAGTACAAGGACACACTATCTCATCAGGGAAGGGAGTCAGACAAAGACTCTACAGGTTACCAGTCTGATGATAGCCAACAAGGAACAGCAGGCCTAGGAATTTACCAAGGAACCACAGGTCAAGAAGATCAGACCCCAGAACCAACCCAGCCACCTATACAGAGATTTGGTTTACCCTCTCTCACAGGACTCTTTGACTTAATATCCAGGAATCAAGTAACTCCAAGTCATACAGCACCACAACCCCACCAAGCAGAACAATCTTCAGAAGAATCTACCTCAACAGGCCCACCACCAATAGTCAACACAATGGTAGATATCAACATTGCAGCACTGACTACCCAGCTAGCAGCACTAGCAGGGATAGTAGGACAGATTGCTGAACAGAACAAACCAACTAAGACCTTGCGAATCCCAACATTCAGTGAAAAAAACAGTGATATTGAAAACTTCATCAATGCAGTTGATATAGGCTACTGAGCAAACCAATGGAATGATAACCGAGTACCTATAGGAATGCTCACCAACAACCAGAACAGTACCCTCCAACAGCTGTTTGCCACATCAGCAGCACAAGTGGAAACAGTAGCCCCATTCTTTACAGAAACAGCAGCTGAATTCTGGCAAACCTTGGAACAACACCCAGTAACCTGGGAAGCCTGCCCCCAAGTCAATGGATAAGTACCTGCCAACAATAGACCAGGTTGGGATGACTATGAAGCAGGCCCAGGACTCAAGGCCTTGCTACTGACCAAATTCTGAAATGCGGCCTACATATAAGAAACTTGGAACAAACTATCCCAGATGAAGTTCCACAAGAATGGCGAAGAGGATCTAGAGATCTTTGTCACCAGAATGGATGCCTACCTCAAAACCATTGGACTTACCTACCAGGAGAACAATTTGGCCATCAATGGCACAAGAGCCAACCATCTCTTTGCAGCCCTACCAGACTGGCTCATCCAGAAGATCAAGGAACAAGGTCTTCCCCAAGGATGCCCCCACTACTCATGGTGTTTTGCCCAAGTACAAAGAAGAGCCCATGAAATCCTTGCTGTATAAGCCCCACGAAATCAAGAATACAAGAAGGATAACCAAGATAGAAGAAATCCTACCAGGAGAAATGATCAAAGGAATGATCAAAGATATGATCCACAGAATGATCAAAGGAACCAGCGAAATCCCAGAGGACCCAGACCTCCCACTGAGGATGAAAAGAAGCAGCTCCGTGAAAAGGGATTGTGCTTTATCTGCAAGAAGGCAAGACACATCTCATTCAAATACCCTGAGAAGAAGAACAGAACAGGCGAACCCAGTAACCAGAACATTACCATTATTGGAGAAGGTCCAGAGAAGAAAAACCCCAAGAATATCATCAAAGTACAGAAGATATGGTACAAGGCTACCATCCCCGGGGGGGTCGACACTTCTCTCTGGCAGGAAGGATCTCGATTTTGAACGTTTACTGGCTGCCGAAGCTGTGGTATTTGGCCTATCATCTGGACTTCCCAGCCTGGGTGGTGAAGAGATTGGTGAAGGTGGCCAAGGGATGGATTTGGGCTGGCAGATGGAGCCAGATTAGTTGGGAGACTCTGTCCCTCCAGGTGACAAGAGGTGGTCTTGGGCTGGTGGACTTCCCCAAAAGACTACACTGCCTGCGGGCTTGGTGGCTGCGGTGAGCGGTGGAGTTGAATGGAGGGGGTTGGGTCCCCTTGTTGCAGAAGATATGGGAGAGGCGAACTTCACCTAGAGGCAGGTCTGGGGATCTTCTTTCATTAGTTGGGCTTCAGAACGCTGCGCAACTGAGATATAAAGGCTTCTGGTGGGGTATAGCTGAGGGGGCACACCGCATTGGTATCCGCTGGCGAGGGGATGAAGGGGAGAGGGCTTGGGGCCTGGAGATGTGGAGATGGGATAGCGTTCTTCTGGGAGGCGTGCCTTTAGTGGAGTTCAACATTAGTGATGGCATCGAGTGCCAAAGGGGACCGGGCCAGGATCTGTGGCCTAGCAGTTGGCAAGGAGTTGGAATTGGTGAGGAGTGGGACTGGAGGGGGGTTTGGGCCTGGAGTGCCGCAGTGAAAAACTGGATGCCGCCGAAGTACTGGATAGTCGGGTGGCGGGTGTTGAGGAGGAATGTGATGCTTAACTTCCGCTCAGGACACCTTGTTGTCGGGGGATGCTTTGACTGTGAGGAGTGCCATAATGTAGGGCAGGAAGGGGGATTGGTACAGACGCCGGAACATTGGCTAGGGGAGTGTGAGGTGTTGGGAGATTTCTGGCAGGACATTGGGGACCGCTTGGGGGTGCGGCGTAGGGGTGATGGTGTACGAGAGAGGTGGGAGGACCTGAGGGATAGATTGATAGGAGGGGTAGGGGATGAATGGATTACGTTAGGTTGGGCGTTGGCGATTTGGGTTGGGCTGGCCGGCCACTGGCTATTTGTATTTGAGGGGGAGAGGCGACCGAGCTTGGAGAGCCAGTTGGCAAGGTGGCAGTTTCTTATGGAGGATACCTTGACAGGCTGGTGGCTTGGTTGGGGGTTGCAGGGGGGTCAACGGCGCCGCTTGGTGTTGAAAATCTGTGAGCAGAGTG
>RBNI01004709.1:0-13586 GCA_003990745.1 Jimgerdemannia flammicorona | reverse complement strand
GGGGAGAAGAGGAAGCAGGCAACGAAAAAGTTCTTAAGTCGGATGTACTCGCAAATTGTGGAAGGGTCACGTGCCGTGACGTTCTTATGACGGCAATCTGAGACGGGCTTCTGGGCTGACATCATTTGGCGTTCAGTTTACAGAATTTTGGATGTTTTATTGGCCCTTCTCTAATGCGATCTTTTAAATTAAAAAAAAAAAAAGTACGTCTGCTAGAGGGATGCCTTTGCCAATCCCAACCCGCCCTTCACTTTCTCCATTATCTGCGGCGCGTACGCAAACCGCACCAGCTCCTTGACAAACCCGTACCCCTTGGCAGCCTTCTTGATCGGATAATCGACCGGTGGCGGGATGGACGTCTTGATGAAGGAAATCTTGTCGATCGTAACGGCCTTTGGCACGCACAGTCCACGCAAGCCCTCGGCACCGGCGAAACGGCCGTATCCAGAGATGCCGACGCCACCGAATGGTAAGGACTGGCAGAGGTAGTTGACGCCAAAATCGTTGACGTTGGCCATCCCTGTCTTGAGGCGGAGGCAGAGCTGCTCGGCGAGCCTGGAGTTGCCGGAAAAGACAGAGGAACAAAGACCATACGGGCATGTGTTGGCGATCCTGAGGGCGTCCTCTGCGTCCTTGGCACGCATGAGGACCATGATGGGGGCGAAGACCTCATGGCGGGCAATGTTCATTTCGGGAGTGACGTCGACGAGGAGCGTGGGTGAGAAGTATTGCCCGGAGGGATGGCGTGGGTGGGAATAGCGTTTGCCACCAACGAGGAGGCGAGCACCTTTAGAGACGGCATCAGTAATGAGGGTTTCGAGTTTATCGTTCTGTTTAAAATGTTTTCAAAATGCGTCAATTTCCTGAAATACACGTATTAGTTACTCACAGGCTGACAGTACATTGATGGGTAGTTTGAAGGATGAACATACCTGAGTACCCATGGTCATCGCCCCACAATCAACACCTTCCTCGTCATCCAGCACAGAGCCCAACCTCAGCTCCTTGATCCTGGCCTCGACATCCTTCACAAATCCGTCATAAATCTCATTTTCCATGATAATCCTTTCGATGCCAATACAATTCTGCCCGCAGTTCTGAAACACGCCACGCATCAGCACCGAGGTGACTTGGCCGAGATCCGCGTCCTTGAGCACAATGGCGCAATCCTTGCCGCCGAGCTCCAGTAAGCATGGGACGAGGTGGTCCGCGGCATTGAGCTGGACCTTCTTGCCGACCTCGGGCGAGCCGATGAAGGTAATGTGGTTGACACCCGAAGTGACGATGGCTTCACCAACGTCGGCGAAGCCGTTGATGAACTGGACGAGCTCGGGATCGTGGCCGTGCACAGCAAGGCAGGTACGCATGATGGCGGACCAGTAGGAGGTGGACCAAGCGACATATTCCGAGCATTTAATGAGGATACCGTTGCCGGCGAAGATGGCGGAGATAAGGGGACCAAAGGTGTTGTGGAAGCTGTGGCAAGGAAGAAGGCGTCAATATCCTGTAAAATCCACATACACAATCTCCTCTGATAACTCAAATCCATAATCTCGATATCAAAAGTCCCCTCAATACTCACGGGTAGTTCCAGCTAACCAGAGCAGCAACAACGCCCAGAGGTTGATAAACGACTTTAGCATTCTTGTACATCATAAGTAAGCCTGGTGCACGGTAGTCATCGGCAAGGGCTTGCTCGCCGTTATCAATGGTCCAGCGAAGCTTGGCGCAGGTAGTGATGATCTCGCCGAGGGTTGCATCGATCACTACATAATTACCAGATAGAAAGTGTGGGGTTTGTCAGTAACAGGCGTGAAAGCCGCAATGCAAATGTGATGCTCGTTTGGTCGATTATCTATGGGATCAAGTCCCAATCCTTGAAGTCTAAGCACCAATGCTTACTTGTCTTCCCAGAATCTCTGACAGCAACGCGAGAGATATCCTCCTGGTTCTCGACAATGAAGTCAAGCAAGCTACGGAGCACCCGGCGACGCTCCTCGAACGTCGTTTTTGCCCATTTCTCTTGGGCCCTTTTGACGCGAGCATACGCCTCGGCGACATCGGCGGGGGTAGGGGCGGGAATGGAGGCAAGGTGGCGGCCGGTAGCGGGGTCGTAGCAGATGATGGTTTTCGGGTCAGCAATGTTCTGTCATAGCAAAACAGTGCGTAAATGAGTGTGGGCGAGGGCGCGCGGTGGCTTGGGAGCATGAGGATAGATGTGTACCCTGATCGTGGGCTCCACGAGAATCTTGCCGTCCTTCCATCCAGGCCGGCTCTCTGCAAGAGTGTAAGGCGTCGTCAAATAATAGAACGTCTCTATTGCCTAAACTACAAAGAATGAGCTACTACTTGCCTATGGGAGCCGCGACATTGAACTTGATAGGCTTGGGGACGAAAGCGTTCTTTACAACCGGATAACCAAGTACGAAAAGGGCTAAAGGGATCAGGGACTCATAGGAGGTGGGGATGATGTCGTAGAAAGTTAAAGCGGAACCGATGCTCAGCAGGGCCAGCCCGACCAACCAAGAGAAATCCATTTCAAGTGGTTCGATTGACGAGATGAGGAACCCTTTTTAAAAAAAAATGGTATCGCTGTTGTTTACTTATTTACTTATTTTGTTCTAAGTATTCGATCTCAGACAAAGTGCTAGAATATTTATAAATACAGAGTTGTGAGAAACTGTTAGGATAAATGGGTTTAAAATCAATTATATATTTATTATTATTTAAATCTAGTAAATTACATATTAAACTATTCAATTCTTATCTTTATTTAATTTAAAAGTAAATACAGTTGTTTTTATCTATTATATAATTATATAACATTCATGAAATTTCATTATACAAGGTAGTCACATGACTGACCAAGTATTATCTCGTTATTGATCACAAGCCACAACTGCATCTCTAAACCATGGCCGACTCCACAACTGTCCGTACCGCAACTATCATCCGCAAGACGAACGAGACAGACATCTCGCTCTCGCTTACCCTTGATTCCGCCTTCAATCAGGACATCACGATCAACACTGGCATCGGCTTCCTGGACCATGTCTGTGAATCCGCTTTCTCTGCTCTTGGACTGTTCTGATCCAAAAAAAAAAAAAAAAAAAAAAAAAAAAAAAACACTAACTCAACACCAATCTTTCCAACACGAAAACGCACAGATGTACCACGCCCTGGCCAAACACTCTGGCTGGTCTCTCACCATCAATTGCCAGGGTGATCTGCACGTGGACGACCACCACACCGCCGAGGACACGGCCATCGCGCTCGGTGCCGCCTTCAAGCAGGCGTTGGGTGTGCCCAAGGGGATCAAGCGGTTCGGATACGCTTACGCACCATTGGATGAGGTACGTATGAAATTGGTCTCACCATGCCAGCACAAGGAGATAGCGAATGGTCGAAATCGATCAAATAAGGGATAAACTCCCTCGTCCAAACCTCACGCGCCATTCAAATCTCCAAACCAGGCCCTTTCCCGCGCCGTGGTCGACATCTCCGGCCGCCCCTTCGCCTCGATTGATCTCGGCCTGAAGCGCGAGCGCATCGGCACACTCTCTTGCGAGATGATCCCGCATGTGCTGAGCTCGTTCGCGACGTCGGCCATGATCACGTTGCACGTCGACACCATCAAAGGCGAGAATGACCACCACCGGTCCGAGTCAGCTTTCAAGGCCCTGGCGGTCGCGCTCCGGCAGGCCATCGAGCGGACCGGGACAAACGACGTGCCGAGCACGAAGGGTGTGCTGTAAGGGGAGTTTGTATGGGGCTTGAGTTGTTGGGAAATAAATGTGGAGAGCGGTAATGGTTGATTCGGAATATGAGATTATCCGTATCAGAAAAAGGCAAAAGGCGATATGTTCCGTGGTTCTATGTCGTAAGTTGACGTACAAAAGGCCAGTGGGGGGTACTGAAACCATCATCAAAAAGACAAACTTTATTTCCGACACGACAGGGTCACAATATTACGTGCGACTATTGGCATTTATAAATGCTATAATTACAAACAAATGAGTATGGGTAACGTGTAAAAGATTGCACCGGGCAATCGATCGAAATGAAGCATTTTATAGTCCAGCTATCGGAGCGAGCTGGATCTGGGGCACCTGCTGGTTGAAGACGACGTAGTTATTCTTGATGAACACGTCCCCGAGGATGGCGAAGTTGAGGCTGCTGTAGCCGAACCCGGCGATGCAGGTGCCGTCATTGTTCTTATCAAAGATGAGGTCGGCACCCGGCACCTTGAAATTAGCGCCGCCGATGGTGAAATGGAGGTCGGGGATTTTGGAACTGTCGCACGAGATCGTGTACGATCCATCGTTGTTATCGGTCGCGCCCACCTGCTTGGCCACCGTGGCAGCAACGTCGTTGGGGAGGAGGCAAAGGGTGGTCCCGGTGTCGACGATGGCTTGGAACTTCTTGGTCACGGATTTGGAACCAGCCGACAAACTGTCGACGGTGATGCCCCAGAAGCCTTGGCTGTTGTCGACCGGCACAGTGGTCAATTTGCCGCTGATCTTGGATTTGTCGTAGCCACCGAAGGTGTATGCACCACCTATTGAACGTAATTCATATAATTTATATTTCATCAGTAAGTTGAGCTATCAAGCGGGCGTAAAATTCACATTGAACGGGAAAGATGATGACTTACCACCACCGTTTGCGGCTTTGCCCAGAAAAACGCCATAAATGGGAGAGTTGATGAGTTTCTGGCTAATGAGGTTATCAACCGGAGTCTTTATTCCTGCAACAGTGCAGATGGAATTGAAACCCAACCCCAGGAGCCCGTCGATCTCATCCTTTTGGAACCCGGTAGAGATCTCGTTGGCCATTTCGATCGTCTGGCCAATGATATTGAGGCCGCCCAGGGAGACCGTGTCAGTGCCCAGGATGCCCTTCGACGTCGACCCGTCGCCATAACGGATCGACCAAGGGCGGCCGTCCTTCTTGTAGGTGCTGCTCTTCGTCGGGTTGTAGATGGTCTTGCCTTTGCACGTCTTGCACGCGGTATAGGGGAACCATAAATCGGACGAGCCGGTGTCAAAGTTGAGCTTGAATGTCTTCGGGGGAGTGCCGATCTGGACGGACGTGTAGTACTCGTAGTCGTGTCCCACGTCAATGAACGGGAGCGTGACGGCGTTGATGCGACCAATCCTATTGCCCGATGCAAGCTTCCTGAACTTGGCCCAAGCCCTCAGGGACTGGCGCGAGACATTACGATCGAAACTCGGGTTGTTCTCGAGGGGGACAGTCCAGCCATTGCTGTGGGCTTCTGCTTCACTAAGTGGGGCAGCCTGAACAGAGGCAACCACCATCAAGGCGGCGACGATGCATGCACTGATCTTCATGATCGAGGAAGAAGAGAAAGGAAGGGGTGGTTGAGGTGAATGGATGTGGCTAGGATAGCTGAGGTTGTGAGGAACTGAAAGATAATCGCGTCGAGGCGATCCATTATATATGCTATGGTCCTGGTCGACGGAACTGAGAAAGTGATGAAGCCGCAGGTTGGCGAGATCCGAATGGGGCTTGTGCAGCTAATTTCGGTAATTACGATCCGTCCGTCCGTCTTCACAACTTGGTCATGTGCGTCCGATCATAAACTGGTATTAAGCAAAGGTTTGAAATTGCAATAAAGTATTTACATTTGTATATTATCCCCGAACGGTGATCTGCTAAATGTCTGGAACAAGGCTAAGTAAAAGAGGCAAGTACTCCGTGAAGACTACCAATCATGGCAACTGCTGCCTTTTACAGTAAATTGCCTACTGTTCTAACTCTTGTCCTCAATTCAACCCAGGTCCATGGCTGTCGACTGCAAAGGAAGCAACGGTGGTTGGACACGACACTGGCGCTATTAGATTGACGCTTAGTGTTGACAGCTTTGATGGGTTCATGTTGGGCAATTCCGCTTTCGGAGTCTCCCGAACGACCAATTACTTCCTAGTCACGGGTACCGGATGATGATTTCCGCAATTGCGCATTCACAGCCCGTCCCGGCAATACTGTCGAAAATCGAACCCTGGTCTATGCAGCATGTGTAAGTCAGGGGCTTATTAAAAGACATCAATGTATTTCGTACCCATGAGGCACCACAATGGGCGAGCCGGTTCCTCCGTAGGGCCCTCCGTTTAACCATTATCATGACGCTCCGTAGACACTCCCAACAACGTGGGGAGTCTCGGAGATGATCTGGTTTTTAGGTTCACTTACGATGTCATGTCTGGAGAATTTCGTAAGGTACTTTCCATGCAGATCCCTTCAGTATAGATACGTAATTTATGCGATAGCAAACTTAAAACATGACATGTGAAATATTTACATGGAAAATAGACGCTCTTAATGATCCCACAAAGCTCAAACATAAGCAACCTTACAAATTCCACCTTTACCCAGTAGAAATAACACTAACCCTTCCCTTGCACCATTTTCCCCACCCTCCACGTGCACAAATACCCAACGCCCAAACCTCAACTATACAATATCGACAGCGAATCCACGAACAATTGCTGCTGTCCCGAAAAGTCCAACATCCCCACCACCCCCAAATCTGGGATCTCGCTTGGCGTCCCTTCCTTCGACCTCCCCTCGGCCTGCTTCAGCCGCTTTTGGTACTCGCTCTCCTTCACCTCCCACCCGGCCTTGTCGGACTCTAGCACGGCCACCCGGAGGGAGAGCTGCGCGTTTTGCGATTGCAACTCCTGCACTTTCTTCTGGAGGCTAGCAATCTTGAGGAACTTTTTGAGGCGCGAGCGCCGCGCTGCGTCGGTGTTCTGGTCGGCGGTACGAATAGGAATTGATGAGTGGTATGAGATATTGGGCATGCAGGATTTCAGGATTTCAGGATAAGGGAGACGCGAGAATCACCTTTAGCCGTTTCTCGGCATGAGAAGCATCCTCGGGTTCCGGGGCACGCCTGATCCCTCTCGGTTTGGGTAACGGCATTACGGCTTTGACCGCCTCGTCCCCGTTTTCGGGTCCGGGCGACTTGCTCTTGGCGGACTCCCTCCGCACGGGAATGGGGGCCGGAGCGCGGTCGTGGTCGTTGCTCCACGAGATGTTGAAGGCGCCCCCCTCGGCTTCGAGCTTGGTGGGTGCGGGCGAGGAGGACGGGGGTACCGTGGGCTGGATTTCAGGGACGTCAACCATGGTGAAGTCGGATATCTTGTCCGAGTCGGAGCCGAAGGTGTCGTTGTCTACATCCAGTTCGAGGAAGTCGAAGAGTTCCGTTTGGTCTTCCATGATGAGTAAAGCGTGGGCGTGGTTGGGTGCAGATGTGTGTTTGCTGCGCTCGTTTCCTCAATGGTTCAAAAAGGAAGAAGGCCCTTGAGGATGTGGCGCTTCAGGCGCACGACCCTCATTGGTCAGTGCAACCGTGATACGAAAAGATAAAGAATATTTGTGTTGGACCCTCCAAGTGGGAAAATTAATCATTGCCACATGGAACCCCTTAAATTTTATTGGAATCGTTTTGCCTGCAACTTTTCCCTTTGTGCATAGCGCCGACCCGCATCCTTTTACAATTTGCTGTTCTTTTGCGACTTCCTTTTCTGCTGGTTGGCTACCATTGTGGAGACATTGTTTGCAAGCCAGAAAGCAGACAAGATGATTCAGGAGGGGTGAGTAAATAATAGAATTATGAACATATTTCAACAGCGGGATACTGTGTCATTAGATGAATGGAGAAAACATACCAACGAATTGCATGACTGCCTCCATCGATTCGTCCGAGAGCATCCTATTTGACAGATCAAGCAAGAATTTCATAAGATGGTACTTCTCATTGCCATCATCTATCCCGTGATTTCGATAACCCATTCCCAACGTCCACCTCACACGCCGCCTACCTATCAATCAACAACGTCATCTCCGCCTCATTCACGCGCTCCAACAGCTCCCTATCGACGTCGCGCACCAGCGCCTTAGTCAGTCGCATCGCATTCAACGGCAGCTGCGCAGCTTGGGCTGCTAGATCGAAAACCGTGTCGTGGAACTTGTCGGCGGGGATGATGCGGCTAAAATTGAGAAGGAGGGGGATCAAACGGTGTTTGCGGGATTAGCAAAAAATTTTAAAGAGAGGCGAGAGAGTGGAGAAAAAAGAGAAGAAGGCTCGAAGAGGACAGAAGTACGTGGATTGACTGAGCAAAAGTTGCAAAAATGTGAATCGTTGAAGCATACCTAATGAAGCCGGATTGGAGAAAATCCTCAGAAGTGTACTCGGTGCCCATCAGCTATACGGCCGAATGAAAGTGCATCCAATGTAGCAGTGTGAACAAGTATAGAAAAGAACGATGAAGCATAAAGCATAGCTCTGCTCCGCCTTGCCATACGATCACCAAGAGTAAATAGATTTTGGCGCTGACCAGCATTTCATTTGCTTTGGCGTAACCCATAATTCTATTTCAAAATGAGATGAAGAGGGGTCGATAGTAACATTATTTCCAATGCTGCCGAGCTCCAGCTCGTGATTCGAACGACATACCTTGGGAACAAAACAGACGAGCATCCTTCGGCGCAAAAAGCTGGGCACGGTAAGTGATGGACGAAGGTTCACATCAGAAACACAAATATAGGAATAGTATGTCATTTGTGTCGTAATCGCTCCCATAGAAACCCACAGATAAATGGTGTGATCTTGTAGGTATCAATACAAGCATATAAACTACCTACCAAGCTGCATGAAGGGCGTCTTGAAAGTCGCGCCGGGGACTACCATAAGAGAAGGTGTTTCGGGTTTTCAATTAATGCATTCATATTATGCAGAATAACGACATTTAGGTGGGATTGCATTTCGGGCAGGAGACTAACGGTGTCCCTCTATGTTGAGACAATCTACCCACCCGCATAAACAACATCACAGAGCGCCAACGTTGTGACGCCAAAACCGATGGCGTTGCCTGAAGAACGTGCCGCGTGTGAATGGTTAGGTGATAATAAGACGGCATTTCAACGGCGGTACGTAATGGAGAGGAGCGGATCCATTACCGTTCACGGCGCCGATCAGGAGTTTGGGGAACCGAATCATCTCGGCAATAAGGTTCCTAACGTTTCGGGAAAAAAAGATTGGCGACGCGAACGAAGACGCGCATGGAAAACCACGAGGCCATATCACATATTCCTCTCCCTTACACATTCCCGTTGACAACGCCGCAGCACTAAGTAATAGCCCGCCACCACACTCACTTGGTATTCTCGCACTGCTTCGTCAAAACGTCCCTCATGGTCTCACCGGCCTTGGGCGGCGGCGGTGGGATCAGCTCCTGGCCCGAGGTGTAGTACTTGCCCTTGCCCGTGATGACCGTGACCTTTGCGTCGTCGCAATTGGCGGCCCACCGGACGGCGTCGAGCCATTCCTGTCGGTGGAAAAGGCTGTGATAAGTATGGAGTGCGCGTCGGAATGGGAATGGACGAGAGAAGGAAGATGACAAACACTGTAGACGAGGGGGGAGAGGGTATTATAGCGCTCGGGGCGGTTATGGGAGATGACGGCGACGCCTTTGCTGAGGGTGATCTGTATTGTTTTGAGGGCGGGGATGGCGGCGGACATGGCTAATCAGGAGTACAATTTGCGATTGAAGGTTGAGAAATCATATGTGATATTTCACGTGACCTCAGACATCCCTCTTTATCTCAAATTTACATAGCAACCTTCGGAGAAAATCGCATTGCCAATAATCCCGCCATCGTTTTATTATTATATACCTCAAATTCCACGGAATGTGTATATCCCTAACGATGACGGATACCATCCTATTGCCCGACGTGCGATCTAACTGCCAAAATACAATTGCAGCACATGGCTGCTCACGTTGAACCCGAATAGGGATGCTATGTACAGAACAAACAGGATAGCTATGGGGGAGAGAAAAAGTTCCGTGTGGAGGAGAAAGGGTAGAGCTAAATGTGTGGGTGATGCAGAAGAAAGGTGGTTAGCGAGTTTATTCCCGACTTTACTGTCATCATCCTGGCTGTTAGCCCGATACTCAGTAAACACGGAGCGACGAGATCGGAGTGAACACTGCATCACGACAACGACCAGGAGTGAGACCCAACAAGACCAAAAGCATCCCGCAACCGACAATCAGCGTACGAGTGCCATCCTCATACCCACCATTATAACCCAAGAACGTGATGTACGAGTAATAGCAGGCAGCAAATAGATACATTGAGTTGCCCACGAATAACGCGACCCAACTGTGGCTGATGAGCAAGGGCATGAAAAAAAACTGGACGACGTAAAGGGCGAGGAAAAGAGGGAAGAAAGAATTGCAATGAACGTCGAACGCATACGCCCACTCGACGGATTGATCCGTGGAATGTATGCTGGATGTATGCGTTAGGAAACGGTTCGAGGTGAACCTGGGGTAGAGAACGCAGCAGGAACACAGGACACATTGCCAGATTAGCAAGGAGATCTAAGGGTCTGTTCTTCACTATGCCAAAGCCGGAGGTCGACTACAGTAGTACCAACCAGCAAAACGAGGCAACAGCCGCGCCCACCAGAACGAAATCAATGAACACCATAAAAAACATCATCTTCACTATGCCGAGGAACCCGTGGCCGTACACTATGCCCCATGCGATGGCGGATACTGGATAACATCGAGGGAGATGGATCGATTCGGAGAGCGGAAAGATTGAGCCGTACTAGTATCGATCAGAGGCAAAACGGCACATAAATGACACAATACGTACGACAGAGGAGGAACGATAGTACAACCAAGAACGCTGGATCGTCTCGTGCCCATTGGTTTTTCGTTTCTGATGTGGTGCAAGACGAGACCGGGGTTTTTTTTTTTTTTTTTTTTTTTGAGTACAGAGGGTCTTGCGTGGTGAAATAGCAAGAGAAGGTAACAACAAAACTTTGATATTTCACTCACGTTTGTGATAGTATATATTCCTGTATCTGTGTGAGGCGGATATATATGGTGTTAACCCCGAGGAACCAGCACGGCGGACACGGAAGCAAGAGAGCTGGTGAGCGAGTACTTACACTCGCCGTGGCGAAATCAGGAGGTACACCATTTGCCAAAGAGCAAACTGACACAAATAGGTGTAAATTGTCATGCGTCAGGGAAGTTAGCAGCATGCCAAGGCCAAAACCCCCTTGCCCAACAAGTAGCACCGTGCCTCCACTATGCACCTCGAAGTCCATTTGTGGAAAGCGGAATATCCTCCGCAGCATGAGGGGTATCGAGGAGGATGTCCGGCTTCCCAGTGAGCGTCGCATACCACCTTGTAAATCTGTTGCGAAGCCTTGATATCGCGGGGCCGTTGTTGGTAGGATGGGCATTTCTAAGCAAGTGAGGGGGAGGCTGACAGTGTAGAAGCCGAGATAACTGACTTAAATTCGTGGTAAACATGCCGGTGATGTCATGTCATGTGACTGCCCAAATCATGTGATCAGTACCCATATTGCCCACATGACGTGCTTTGAATCCTCCACATGAAGCGCCATGCATCTCAAAGAACCATCGGCTCCACACCCATCCCTTCAAGCCAATGCACAATTTGCATCGTGACCGAGACAATTTCATTGAATAAATTCGCGATATATATAACATCTTTTCAACTCAACATTTTGTGCAGAAATACATCCTCAATTTTCCTACTGAAAAACAACCTCCACGTTCCCTTTCACATTGGTAAGCCTGATCTTCCCCTCGGCATCTGGAGCGCCGTAGTACCCCTTGACTTGGTTGCGCTGCTGCTTAACGAGGTGCAGGTCCTCCGGACTGGAGAGCGAGGAGACCTGGGCAGAGCCGATCAACGTGTACAGGTCGAAGCTACCTTGAAAGATTGAGGACTGGTTGGAGTCAAGGGAGGATGAGATATGGGGAACCTAACCAAGTATGATAGTCGAGAGCCCTTACGCAACGGGCCGAAAAAAAAAAAAAAAAAAAAAAAAAAAAAAAAAAAGTCGCTACATACCACAGCCAATTTGACCCATCCATTCACCGATTTGGCGCTCAGGTCCCACTTACCCTCCGCAAAGGGCTCGACCGTGGCGTTGACCCACCCGTTGGCTACGTTGGCCTCGAAGCTCTGGGACACGGCGAAATGACCTGTGATAGCACCGTTAGTGGTGCTGGCGTAGGCGGAAGAGGCGACAAGATTCTGCGCGGCGGGAATGAGATGGTGCGCGGGAAAATGGATTGGTGAAAGTATATGGGGTTTGAGAGGTCGAGTGCACCCTACGTTGAAATCAACTGCGGCCGAAACGAAGCTAGAGACAACTCACGCCGGCGAAGACATTGCCGTAAGTAGTCCCGATGTCGACCTCGTTGAAGCGCAGCTCAGCGATGCAGTGTTCGTACACGTCGAAGTTGGGGACCTTGACTTCGAGATCCCCGAAAGAGGCAAGAGTGCTGGGGAACGAGATCTCAATGTCGACCTTGACGCATTCGTCCGTGAGCTCGCGCGGGGTCTAGGGGTGTGGGGTTGTTCGATTCAATTCAGCACAAAACATCAACGGTGCGGAGGCTGGCGGAGTCGCAGGATCGTTACGGGACCAAAAAACACGCGTACATACAGTGATGAAGACAGAGAACGCGTCACCCTGCAAGAACGCATCGACGACGATGGTTTTCTGCAGGTTTTCGTCACTGAGGAGAACCTGGACGGAGATCTGGGTTGAGTTTCTTTCGTTACCGTCATGGGAGTGGATGTTGACTGTGCCGTGCTAGGGAAGCGACGAAGTGACGAGGACGAAGAGCCCGTAACAGCGTTATTACAGAGCAATCGGATTCACAAGTATATTGAATAGTGTGTCTTCCTCTCAATTACGATGCTGTTGCACATACCTGCGTCATGCCATTCAGCTTCACGATCAGCGAGCGGATCAACTCGGGGTCGAATTCGAAATTGCCATTACCGCGCCAAGGAATCAGATCGACGTCTTCGCAGATGCGAAGGCCGTCGTAGTTGAGGCCAAGATCGAACTCGTCGGTGTAATAGGAATCCTGATAGAAGCCCTGAGATCGGAGGAGGATGTCGTATATGGAGGGTGAATTATGCGATGCAATGTTGTGATGTTTGACTTCTCATTCAATCGATGAAATAATCACAGTAAAGAGGCTATCGCAGATTTTCGGCTTACCGGGAAGTTTCGGCACATATTTCTGGCGACATTAAAGGTCAGAAAGAAGACAAAGGAACAGATCAAGAATCTCTTCCAGAACGTGCGGCGGCAGCTTTGGCCTTTTTTTTTTTTGTTTTTTTTCGGCAATAAAATAAAATAAAATGCAAAGTCAATTTCAGGAAGTGGAAGTGGACGGCCCTTTTAGCAAGGTATATGCACTGTCGACTACCTTCACACCGAGGTTGGGCGGGCTGGGCAAAGTTGGGGTGGTAGGCGACCAGGACGGAACAGTTCTGGTCTTGTAGCTTTTCTGGGTCGGCGGTTGGTAGCTTGGCGTATTGGCTCATAGTTAGTTTGGCTGGGGTTAGTGTGGTGTGGTGAACAGGGAGGACGTGGGTGGGTGTGAACGGGTGAGGGAGGAGGGACTAGGTGGCTTGCGTGGCTTGCTTTGTTATCCCCCCCTCGGAAACCAGTCCCTATCCCCCTATCCCCTATCCCCCCCCCC
>RBNI01004708.1:0-13587 GCA_003990745.1 Jimgerdemannia flammicorona | reverse complement strand
AAAAAAAAAAAAAAAAAAGAAATAAAATAAAGATTTTTAATCAAGCCTTACAAAAATGTAAAAATAAAGAAAATTTTAATTAATCTTTTTGATATAGAAATATAAAGCAATATAGCAGTGGTAGATGAGATAGAATTACTACAATATAAAATCATACTCAATTGAGATGTCATTGCTTATAAAGATAGTCAAGAATATAAATGTTTGTAATGCTGAAATTGTCATAAACAAATTGTAAGGGGTAAACAAAATAAATACTTTAGTTGAAAACTAGATAACACTCCTAGTTATATTTATTCTTGAAGTATCAAAAGAAGTGAAATAGTTTGCCATATATATGATAATATATAAATACAGAAAAAAGAAATAAATAAGTCATGAGTTAGTAACTTAGGGAGTACTGTATACTTTAGTTTAGTTTTAAGAGTAAACTCTAAAGCTCATTCAGCATCTACCAAATACTATACTAAAAATTTTAAAGAAATAACTAGGTAAGAATGATCAGATATTTTGCCAATACTTAAGGATATAATTAACAAAATAGAAAGGATTTATAAAATAATTAATTTTCTTATTAGCATCTCTGTTAGCTGATTCAGAAACTAAAATTCACCTCATTTCTATATGAGAGTAATTCCTAAATAAGGAAGATTGAGGAAAAATAAGTAGAATTATAGATAGTCAGACTGTTTCTGAAATAGCTAAGAAAATTCAAAAAGCTTTACTATCTAATCAAGATAAATTATTACTCAAACTGACAAATTGGTTACTAAATTATACAAAGAAATTAGAATAATAACTATCTCTAAAAAGGAGAAATTACCTAATAATATCAGTACTATCGACTCAGAAACTTGGTCTCAACTTTATAATATCTTATAAGAAATAATGAAAAAATGTAAAAATATCTTAAATTACTATGATTTTTCTATTAAAGCTCAAATCAGAGAATTGGCCTTCAGGATATAAAAAAAGAAACTAAATATAATTTCTGATTATACTAAAAGTTACCAAGACTCTAAATTTGTAGTAAATCTATTTCCTAGATTTATGCTGTACAAATGATAAAAACAATATAGACTAATTAATAAAAAAAAACAACCAATTTACTAATACTATGGAAAATGAAAGAATAGCAGAAAAAATAAGAGATTCTGAAACATATTATACAGAATGAAAAAATGATCCAAATTATTTAAAATATAAAGAAGAAACTATGGAAGAATGAAGAAGAAACTACTCTGAGAAAATAAAAGAGGCTGAGAAAGAAGTTGCTAAACTAGTACTAAGAAAAAAAAAATTAGCAATTAGAAAAAATTAGCAATAAAACTAAAGAAGAAGAATAAGAATTAAAAGATAAAAGAGTAGAATTAGTCAGATTAGAAGCTCAAATAGATGAGCAAAAATAACCCACTAATTGAACTCTATAAATTAGATTAAAAACAGTTTTTACAGTTATTATGAGAATAACTATCTATATATTTACTAGTTAATAAGAAAATAAAGAAGAGAAATAAAAGTTAAATTATTATTCATTATTTTTTATACTAGCTTGGGACAAGTAATATCTTTAAATTTATCTTGAACAAAGAGACTAACATTGTAATAAAGATACTCTTGATATTTCAATTCTATAGAAAGAGACTTAAGTACTAGAAATGTCAAGGCTTTGATTTTTTCTATAGCTTAAAGAGTTGGGGATTTATTAGTCTTCAATAACTTGAATTTCTGGAAAGGACCATTCATAGCTTCTTGGGCTTTCACAGTATCTAGATTTACTCTGATGAAAAGAAAATATTGAAACTTTTATAGGTTAAGTAATTTTTTAAAATAATATTTCTAGGCCACTTATGATGTCTTGATATTGAAACCCTTTATTACTATTATAACATTGAGCTTTATTTAGTCTAGTGATGCTAGATCTTTTTACTATACCTATAATATGATCTATATAGTCTATTGTAGTCTTATGATAAAACCTTTTGATCAGTCTGAAGCTACTATTATATTTAAATTTGATATGGCCTAGAACTATGAAGTTTAATTCAATACTTTTATAATAACTACAGATTACTAAATATAAATAAAACCAAAGAGTTGTATTGTTCTTATTTGTTTATCTGTATTATTGCAAGTGATTTTTAAGTACTTTTTGCCTCTATTCAATTGCTTCATTTCATCAAAAACCAGACTAAGTATATTATTTAGACTCTTTTCAAGCAGTTTATTCTCATCTAATATAGAATTAATTTGCTCATATACTACTTTATTCTGGATATCAAAAAGATGTATCTTATAAGTACTAAGATAATATACTTTACTGATCTATTGATTGGAATATAGGATATGCTCAGTCATAACTATAATGAGCAACTATATGAATGCTGTAATATCATCTCACCTTTTACTATAATAATGAGATACTTTTGATTGATAAGTTTCCTCTGTTCTTTAGCCAACTTGATATTTTTGTTATAATAATTTCACTCTAACTTAGCTTTGACTAGATATTTTTTATATCTCTTTAATAAATCCTAGATCTCTTCTTCTTTATAAGCTTTGAATTGTAAGTTATTCTACAAATGTTGATAAGTATTATATAAATCAGTTTGAGGACTCATAATCTGGATTTGTAGAGTTAGCTAATATCACAATTTGTAAAATATATCATATTTGAGTATACACAGAATGCTATCTTCTAGACCAGCTAGAAAGTTCTAGTAAATAGATTTTTAGCTCATTTTTGTAAATAAAAAGATAATTAATTGGATTATATAATTGATATTTCTGACTGAGCTAGGTAAGTCATGATCTTTGGTATAGCTTATCAAAAAATTCTTAACAGTAGTAGTAACATTGATGTCAATAACTATCTTGGTCTTTCACTTAGGTATTTTTTTAATATTGCTATAGACTTATAATAGAAAACCATTCTTAAGTAAGTAATTTTAGATATTTTCAAAATAATTGCAACTAATCTCCAGCATATTGAGATAAGTTTTTTGGTAAAGAAGTATATTATAATTTTAGTAATAGATGGTTTTCTTAATAAATAAATAAATAAAATAAAATAAAATAAAATAAAATAGATAGTTCTCTTATTAACTTGAGCTCTATTCTTGAGATATTGACTAGTATTGATTGCTCTCCCATCTAAAGCCTATTAAAAAATATCTTGTTTGGATTTAGGAAGAGCTTGAAAGGTCTTATATATTTTAACAAATTCTTCTTTCAGTATCTTGGCTAAGTAACTACAACTATAGCCTAGTTCTAAAAAATGGAGAGCTTTCTCATATTTATTTATAATTATACTTTCTACTATATATATTTTAATGCACAATTTGTCTGATTTTGTAAAATTTTCTAATTTCATAGTAGATTAATTTTTGTATTAAATATGAGGGTATTTATATATATAAAATTGAAATATATAAAACTTATCTATATTAAATCTACTATGGAGCTCAAAGATTACAGCACTTTATACTCTCTTTTAAAGCAGAAGCAAGGCAAAAAAATAGCTTCTTATATTTTTAAAATATTTGACAGCAAAGCTATTAAACAATATTTAGATAAGTAAGAAATCACCTATGAGATTTACTAAGAGAAAAGAATAGAAAAACCTCTTAAGAGAGTATTAACTGATCTTTTAAAAGCTAAAAAAAAAAAAAAAAAAAAAAAAATAGAGAAATAAGAGAGTTATTATACAGAGGGATAATTTTATATATCTTGCTATTATATATATATATATATTTGATAATTTTCAGATAAATTAGTCTACAAGGTAGAGATTTGAACTCTAGACTTTTGTACTTAAGAAAAGTGCTCAAAGATTAAGATATTATCTGTATTTTATAGCAGGCATTTTTGCTAGGTAATGAGTTATATTACAATATATTATAGAGGTGCTCACTATAGTAATAATAATGGTAGAAAACTGCTTGAGCTATATACTAATAGTAAATGTCTTAGTTGTTTTCACTATAGTAATATCAGATCTACTAATATTTAAACTATACATCACATACTTTATATCATAACATTAATAATTTCATTAAAGAAAAAATATTTGAGATGTCTACTCTCCAAGTATTATATCTAAGATATTTACAATATATATAACTTAGACAGATAAGTAATCGATTTCTCTATTTTATTATATATAGTATAATGTTTTCACAAGTAGAATAACCATTCTGATACTGTGAATACATGTATTCAGATCTGTAAAGATATAGATATAACAGCAATATGAGATACAGCAGATGTAGTAAACAGAAATTGGGGACTTTTTTTTTTTATTTTTTATTTTATTTTTTATTATTATTATTAAATGAGTAGATAATAGAGAAAGAGTTTTTAGCAAGATGTGATATTAATATAGCAAATATAAAGGTCAGCAGTAAAAGTTAAGTAGTAAGAAATAATTAGCTTATATGAATTTTCATAATGGAATAGAAAAATAGAATAAAGTATTTTCCGAAACAAGGTACAATTGATCTACAACCCACTCATAGCACCATAATATGTAATGGTCTTTATTCAAAAATTAAAACAAAGTTTGAGTACAAGAGGCACAGATCTAACTCCAGAATTCCAGAATCAGAATAGTGCATAACTATCCAGACCTTACTCTAATCTAAACAAAAGTCCAAATTAGACATCATTAATTTACATATATGATAGGCCATTAAAAACCCAATATAGAAATGATTGGGAAAAGGTACTAGTCATATGATCAAATATTACACATATAATAAATAAATACTAAAAATGGAACTAGACTAATAATAATTACATATCATTACATGATTGTCACTTATAGGTTTAAAAATCTAAAAATTATTAGTATTTGAAGATGCAGATATCAGGCCTAGAGCCTTATGATTGGAGCAGAGTAGAGCCTCAGTATCAGAGGTAGACAGATGTCATAGAGTGTAAGTATGTAGATATCAGGCCTAGAGTCTTATACTAAAGGTTGTCTAGTAATTTTTTACATTTTTAAATATTATATAGTATGTATAGGCAATATAGCCTTTAAGGATGACTTAGAGCAAAACTAGTATTTGAGATGATATTAAGAATGGTAAAACTGTTCTTTAAGATAATAATTAGTCATTGAGCAGTCACAGGAAAATCAAAATAAAGCAAAGCAGTATATAGAGTCTTGTTGGGCTGTTGATGTAGCCATTGGATCATATCATATTAGATAACAAATAGTAGAGGAGAAAAAGCAGAGTAGGAAATAAGAGAGCGAGAATAAAGGAGAGAGGTTAAAAGAGAAGTTCAAATCTCAAGCCAATTAATCAAACTCAATTGAGTGATTATAACATCAATAGGATATCCTTTTCTGTGAACTAGAAATTCAGCTAAAGACTGATACTTATCAAGCCAATTATGGTGAGATGAGCAGAGTAATGATAAGCAGCAAGCCTTATTTATAATATATAGATATAGTATCTTTCTAGAGTGATTACTCAACCAGTCAATAAACTATATACTATACAATGCCTCTTTCTCTACTATCTTACCAGTTATAATAGTTTGGTAGACAACCTTTTGAGTCTACTTTCCACAATTATTACTCTCTCTACCTTGGATTGGTTTACTATACCTATTGCAGAGCAGTAGAGAGAAGACAATGGTGATGAGTTGCCTCTTTATTAGTGTCAGATCAGTATCTTCTTCACTTTTTCACAGTTTCTGGTACCTTTGGCTGCATCTGGAGTACATCTGTTTTGATGCAGTACCTTCTTTCTTTTGCCATCACCAATAAGGTACTGTCTTGGTGTATCATAAGCTGCATAGAGAGTCAGCTGACCTTGGGCATCAAGTGCTTAGTATAGGTTATCTGCAGGTTCTCAGTATCTGTAATAGGGTCCTCTGGCTTTGGTGAGCTTTCTGATAAGTGTGGTTCTGACATAGGTGACTGTTTTTCAGGTGTTGTTGGGATGAGAGAAAAGATGGCCATCACAGATAAGAAGAAGGGTGATAATAGTGAACCAGTAGAGTGCTAGGCTGGGGGCAGTTGTCAGGGCTGGGGTAGGTACTGCTTCAGTGGGATCTTTTGATTGGTGCAGAGTAGTTAGATAGTAGGTGTCACTCTTGGCTTCTTTTGATGATTCAGCAGGTTGGGCTCTAGTCATTAGGGGGGGTTGGAGGGCCTAGGGCTACCCATTTTAGGTATCTTGGCTATACTCAACTAGAACCAAGAGCTGACATGGCAATATGATCAAGGCCCACAGGCTTGAGTAGTGGGATATTGGGGGTCTCCTCCTGCCTCATATATAAGTCCTTTACTTATCTTGACTGGGAGAACCAGGCCCTACCTACTATGATGTACTTTGATGAGAGTTTTTCTTTATCTGTCATTCTCTTTGAGGTGACAGAGACTATTCTATTCAGCTTAAGTATAATCTTATATATACGTTGAGATCTTAGGTATGTGCTTTCAGTCATTGGCATATAGCTGGGTTCTCCCTGGTGGTAGGGAGAGTATGGTATACAGAATGAGATATAGGCTAATATAGACCCTGCTGTACCTGGTATAGTTGAGCTACTGGACAATAGCTAGCCTAGGTTAATGGAGGGGCAGTAATTGATAGGTAGTGGGGGAGGGTTTTGGCCTATATAGTCTAGGTTCCCTTCTAATAAAAATCTACAGGACATTGAGTCTATTAAAAAAAAAAAAAAAACTGTATACTATGCAGGAATTTGGCAAAGTGGTCTGTGTAGAATAGTGCAACTTGAATTTCTAGATTCAAGTAGTAGTATGGTCTAGCAGACAAGACTTCCTATTTAATATGATAATATAGAGAGTATATAGTATCAAAGATTAAGGCCAAATCTATGATCATAGGTATAAAGATAATTAGATTATTGATAAAGTAACAGAAATTTAGTCTGACAGTGATGGCTTGACTGAGCAAATGATCAGGTGCTTGTAAGATATACAACTCATGAGTAAAACCAATAAGATTAGTAAGATCCAAAGTACAATTAGTACTCATAGCTATACCAGTCATTGAGCAGAAGGAACTGATGGTAGATGTAAATATCATATGAGTCATAACTATATAGACAAGATCTAAAATAGCTTTGAGCAGTAAAGAGCCAGAGGGAAAGGCCACTGTCATCAAAAAGATAAGGCAGTCAATATACTCATCTAATGAAATCCTGATATAGAAGGTAGCAAAATCTCCAGTAGTGATATAGCAGTAATCTGATACATCTAGATAATCTGATTGAACCAATTGTAACAGTTTTAACATATTATATAGAGGTGAATATCATGAATAACCCATATTATGATATATATAAACTGACTACAGATAGAGAAAGTAAAATAGGAAATGCAAAATCTTAGTTATAGGAGAGTTAAATACTCCAATAATAGAGCACCATGCTATGTGAGCCCCTTTGTATATCTTGAATAATACATGAAATATATGTAACTTGTAATCATTGAGTTCTATGAGATATTCCCAAATTGATATGCAACTTAAATCACTAATGTAGAACTCTAGTAAACTCAGTAGGTTTAATCTCACTAATTCCTTAACATTATCAATTATAGAGAAATTATTCACATATGTAGAATTGTGAAGGAGGAACCAAAGACCTTCAAGATATAAAGTATATAGAATTATAGTGAACTCCAGATTCTTATTGGTAAGATAGACTACGAAGTCATCATGAGTACAGATGTCTTTAAGAAGATATCAGAACTTCTTTGGTATAAGCATGCTAGACACATTCATCATGGGTCAGATAGCTTGATTTAGTATAGCACTTATATAAAGCATAATTTGTATATTTTCCATATAGTGCAGTGGTCACCATTTTGATGGCACCTAAGCAGAGATCTCTGGAATATTATTGGGATTACTCATAGAGGTCTAAAAGATGGCAAAGTCAAGACACTATTGGAATGATGATAATGAAATCAGATTGATAATACTATTTATCAATACTAATCTTAGGAGTAAGCCAAGATAGAGATATATCAGTAATAAAGCCCTCCTTGGTAAACATCTAAAACTAAGAGACAAAAAACTAACTTAATCAAAAATCAGAAAGAGTAGACACAAAGGCAAAATTCTGAATTAGTATCAAGGCTGCTACCCCACATAAAATAGGGACATCAGGGTCAAACCATACTGCCAGAAAGTCATATAAGACTTCTAGGCTAGAGACCTCTAGTTTTTTTATGCTAGAGGACAGACATTACTGATATTATACCAGATAATATAATATTTAGCAGCAGTACACTTGTTGCACTATGGCACAAAAGCTCTAGTGGTACTCTTGGATGAGTGGCTCAAAGTCAATGAGCAGCTCATATTAGTAGAAGCAGAGAAAATAGATAAAGAAGACAAAGCCTTATACACTCTTTTGACTTCTTTTATAGAACCCTCTGATGAGGCAAGGGATAGAGGGCAAGGACTCTGATGGGCCTTTATAGGTATACCAAGATGTCTAGAATAGTTGCAGCAGTTTAGCACAGTAGAGACCAAAGTTATGCTTACCCTCTTAGTCTTTTTTGCAGTCCCTACAGATACAGCAGTAGAGAATTAGAGAGTAGAGACACTCTTTTTTGACTAGATAGAACCAGTGGCAGTAGAAGCAAATATGTATTGAGTATCTGGAGTAATGATCTCAGAGTGCTTCTCAAGCTCCTTAACTACAACTTTGTAGGTAGTAGTAGCAATTCCATATTGAAGAAATGAGGATGCAGAGACTATTGGATGGACTGTGGTAGTGGTGGCTTTAGCAGTAGCAGTAGTAATAAGATGGTGAGATTGATATATAATAATGTTAAAACTACAGAATAGAAACAAGTTTGTCTTAGTCTAGTTAGTGGCAGTGAGAGTGGTAATATTCTTGCTAGCCCTTTGGGTAGTATCAGTGGAAAGTTCAAAAAAGATAAGTGCTTTCATAGATATCCCCATGACTTTGTCAATTTTAGTATACTAGTCCTTAGTATGCTGGGTGGCAGTATTATTATTAGTCATAGTAGCCTTGATCACAGCTTCGGTGTAGTACTTAGCTTCTACAGATGTAGTAGTAAGAGTAGTATCATGCTGTTCCTCTAGAAGGAGGACAATTGCAGTAGCAATCTTCTTAGAAGAGATAAACTTCCAATTGACAAGTTGGGCCTATACAAAGTTAGCATAGTACTCATATATAGTAGCTATCTCAAGAGTGCAGAGTACTCCAGTACAAGCAGTACAGAAGGTAATGGGGATCTTGATAGAAGAGGCAGTCAAGTAGATGGCCAGGTTGTCAAACTTTACCAGATTGGTAAAGAAAGTGATAGAGATAGTAGCATTGCCATCTATATTTATATTGTCTATCATATTGTATATTATTAAATGAGTAGACAATAGAAGAAGGATTTTTAGTAAGATATAATACTGATATAATAGATATAAAGATCAGCAATAAAAGTCAAGTAGTAAGAAATGATCAGCTTATGTAAATTTTCATAATGGAATAGAAAAATAGAATAAAGTATTTTTCAAAGTAAGATATAATTGATCTACAACTCACTCATAGTACCACAATATATAATAGTTTTTATTCAAAAATAAAAACAAAGTTCAAGTACAAGAGGCATAGATCTAATTCCAGAATTCCAAAATCAGAATAGTGCATAAGTATCTGGACCTTGCCCAATTCAAACAAAAGTCCAAATTGGGTATTATTAATCTATATATATAATAGGCCATTAAAAACTCAATATAGAAATAATTGGGAAAAGATACCAGTTATATAAAATAGAACTAGACCAATGATAATTATATGTCATCACATAATTATCACTTATAGGTTTAAAAATCTAAAAATTACCAAACAACCTCTAGTATGAGGCTTTAGGCCTGACACCTGTTACCTATACTCCATGATACCTATCTACCTCTGTTTGCTTTGCTTACTCTAGTACCAAGGCTCTACTCTACTTCAGTCATAAGACTCTAGGCCTAATGCCTATACTTTTAGATACTAACAATTTTTAGATTTTAAACCTATAAGTGATGATCATGTGATGATATGTGATCATCATTAGTCTAGTTCTATTTTTAGCATTTATTTATATATATGAATATTTGATTATATGATCAGTATCTTTTTCCAACCATTTCTATATTGGATTTTTAATGGCCTGTCATGTATATAGATTGACAATGCCTAATTTGGACTTTTGTTTAGATTGGGGCAAGGTCTGAGTACTTATATACTGTTCTGATTCTGGAATTCTGAGATTAGATCTATACCTCTTGTACTTGAACTTTGTTTTCATTTTTGAATAAAGACCATCACATATTATAGTACCATGAGTGGGTTTTAGATCAATTGTACCTTGCTTCAGAAAATACTTTATTCTGTTTTTCTGTTCTATTGTAAAAATTCATATAAGCTGATCATTTCTTACTGCTTGACTTTTACTACTGATCTTTATATCTGCTATATCAGTATTATATCTCACTAAAAACTCTTCCTCTATTATCTACTTATTTAATAATATATAACATAACAGACAACATGAATGTAGATAGTGATACTGCTATCCCTACTGCTTTTTTTGCTAACCTAGTAAAGTTCAATGATCTGGCCATCTACTTGATTACCTCTTCTATCAAGATCTCTATTATCTTCTATACTACTTGTCTTAGAGTACTTCATACCCTTGAGGTAGCTATCACATATAAGTGTCTACTGACTTTTTGCAGACCCAACTTACCAATTGAAAGGTTATCTCTTCCAAGAAGATTGCTGCTGCAATTGCCCTCCTTCTAAAGAAACAGCATAATGCTGCTCTTACTACTATATCTGCAGAAACTAAGTACTATATCAAAGCTGCAATTGAGGCTACTATGACTAATAATAATACTACTACCCAGTATATTAAGGACCAGTATACTAAAATTGACAAAGTCATGGAGATATCTATAGAAGTACTCACCTTTTTTGAGCTTTCTATTAATATCACCCAAAGGGCTGGCAAGAATATTACCACCCTCACTGCCACTGATCAGACCAAGACAAACTTGTTTTTACTCTATGGTTTTGATGTTATTGTGCATTAATCTCACCATCTTGCTACTACTGCTAAAGTCACTACTGCTATAGTTCACCCAATAGTCTCCATATTCTCATTCCTTCAAAATGAGATTACTACTACTACTTGCAAAGTTATAGTTGAGGAGCTTGGGAAGTGTTCCAAGATTGTTACTCCAGATATCCAATACATATTTACTTCTACTGCTGCTAGTTCTGCTCAGCTGAAAAAGAGTGTCCCTACTCTCTAATCCTCTACTACTATGTCTGTAGGGACTGTAGAAAAGACTAAGAGGGTGAGTACAACTTCAGCCTCTGCTGTACTGAACTACTGCAACTGTTCTGGACATCTTGATATATCTACAAAGACCCATTAGAGTCCTTATCTCCTATCTCTTGTCTCATCAGAGAGTTCTATAAAAGAGAGCATATAAGGCTTTGCCTTCTCCATCCATTTCCTCTGCTTCTACCAGTATGAGTCACTAATTGACTTTGAGCCACTCATCTAAGAGTACTACCAGAGCTTTTGTGTTATAGTACAACAAGTGTACTACTGCCAAATATCATATTGTCTGACATAATGTCAGTGATATCTGTTCTCTAGTATCAAAAAACTAGAAGTCCCTAGTCTGGAAGTCTTATATGACTTCCTGATAGCATGGTTTGACCCTAATGTCATCATTCTACATAGAGTAGTGGCCTTGACACCAATTCAGAATTTTGCCTTTATGTCTACTCTTCTCAGTTCTTGATTAAGTCAGTTTTTTATCTCTTGGTTTGGATGTTTACCAAGGAGGGCTTTGTTACTAATATATCTCCATCTTGGCTTACTCCTGAGCTTATGTATATGCTGAACTTTGGCTCTAAGTTTATTCTCTCTAGATTGACATTGATGAACAGTACCATTGATCTGATTTCATTGTTATCATTCTAATAGTATCTTGACCTTACTACCTTCTGGACCTCTATGAATAATCCTGATGACATTCCAGAGATCTCTGCCTGGATACTATTAAAATGGTGACCACTGTACTATATGAAAAATATACAAATTATGCTTCATATAAGTACTATACTAAATTAAGCTATCTGATCCATAATGAATGTGTTTAGCAAACTTATACAGAAGAAGTTCTGATATCTTCTCAAAGATATTCATACTCATGATGACTTTACAGTCTGTCTTCCTAATAAAAATCTGAAGTTTACCATAATTCCATATACTCTATATCTCAAAGGTCATTAGTCCCTCCTTTACAATCCTATATATATAAATGATTTCTCTATAATTGATAATATTAAGGAATCAGTGAGGTTAGATCTACTAGATCTACTAGAGTTCTACATCAGCAATTCAAGTTATATGCTAATTTGAGAACACTTCATAGAACCCAATTATTGCAAGTTACCTATATTTCATATATTACCCAAGGTATACAAAGGGGCTCACATAGTGTGGCACCCTATCATTGGAGCATTTAACTCTCTCATAACTGAGATTTTACATTTTCTATCTTACTTTCTCTATCTGTAGTTAGTCCATCTGTACTATAATGTGGATTATTTATAATATTTATCTCTATATAGTGCTCCAAATGAGTCAATCTGGATGAGATTTGGATGGGATTCGAATCCCATTCAGATGGATTCAAATCAATGATTGTTTTGATTTCCAAATTAGACAATTAAATATTTATATCAATAACTCAATGAATAATCATCTAAATTTGATAATCTTAGTGTCATTTGGAAGCTCTTAATAAGGCCTTTCTAATAATACCAAGAACATTAAAATCAGATTATGCATTGCCGAGATATTAAGGAAACTGTTCCATTTGATGAAGTTTCCAAAATTGGCAAATCAAATAATTTCCAAAATCAGTGATTCAGACATTTTCTTTCATAACTCAGCAATATATGATCTGATTTCAATGTTCTTAGTATCATTATATAGACCCTATTAAGGGCTTTCAAATGATACTAAGATCATTAAATTTGGATGATTATTCATTAAGTTATTGATATAAACATTTAATTGTCTAATTTGGAAATCAAAACAATTGTTGATTCAAATCTATCCAGATGGGATTCAAATCCCATCCAAGTTGATCTGAATGGGATTCAATCTGAATCAATTTAAATCCTATCCAGATTAAATTGACTCATTAGGAGCACTACCTCTATATGATATATTAGAACTATTATAATTAGTTTAATTTGATTATCTAAATATATCAGATTGCTGCTATGTCACTACTAGAGATTTTGCTGCCTTCTACACTAGAATTACATTAGATGAGTATATTGACTACCTCACCTTTTTGTCAATAGTGGTCTTTCTCTCTGGCTCTTTGCTACTCAAAGCCATTTTAGGCCTTTTTTTTTTTTTTTTTTTTTTTTTTTTTTTTTTTTTTTTTTTTTTTTATAGTCACTTGGACTCCATTCCTTTATTAATTCCCTTCTTTCCCATATAAATACAGTGATCCCACCCCCTTTCCGTTCCCCCTTGGGGGTTTTTTTTTTTCT